>KK119977.1:454171-475718 GCA_000611955.2 Stegodyphus mimosarum | reverse complement strand
CACCGTAGAAATATTTAGCATAAGAAACTTCCATTAGTTTTCAAATGCGTTTTCTATAATATTTTTTAATATAAGAAATATTCTTTCGGCTTATTTCGGCGAGCTAAGAAAGTATTTGAGTCTAGGATCTCTATCTGACAGCAGTTTTTAAAAAGCAAAATTCTGGTTAAAAGAAATAAAAAGATATGAGTTCTCAGTGGTTTTATTCATTCGTAGGTGAGCCCAGCAGTAGCCTCGCGGATAAGACAGCTGAATGCTGGTAGTTGGATTTAGATTCTAATCCTGGTGAACTGGTTGGCTCCATTAGCGTTGTCAATGTTTTCTCCGGGTGTAAATATGATTGCGAACCCAGTAACTCCTTCATAAAGGCATCGCTCTTAAGTAGATACTCTTTTGTGCTTTGCCGTAGTCTAATAAATCCTATCCATTGTTAGGCTATCATCCTTTAAATGGGGGGGAGGAATATTACTTTAGGTTAGGAACTGATGATAGATATTATAGACTCATTTCTTAAAGTAAGAGAATTAATGTCAAATGCAAAATTACAAGTATCTCAATTTAAAATTCGAAATGCATCCTATTTTAAATTTTATTGGAACATTGTCAAGTATTCAGATAATAAGCTCCATTATTTAAAAAGCCTGTTTTGGAAATTTGAGCTTCTCCTAAAAGTGCTTGGATTCACGAAGTATGGCAAGCAGAGGCATTCAAAACCTATGGCTTGGTTAGAATTCCAATATTCGACTTTCCTTCATTACAGATTATATTCATTTGAAAGCATATTGGAATTAAAGAATATTAAATTATGTAAGAAGTAACTAATGCCGGCCTTCTTGTTTTCGCTTTTACGTTTCACTATCTAAAAAAACATGTCATACGTGATTACTTTCTAATTAATGTTAAAAAATAATCTTAGGAATCTTAAGAGGGTGATAGGTCACGAGTTAATGCGATCGTAATTATTGCACACAATCACAAACGGCATGTAACACAAAGGTCACCTGTAACTGTTTTGTGATCTAAAATAAGAATATATTGCTAATTTTTTTTTATTTAATACACTCAGCTCAAGCTAATAGCTCTTATAGCTAAACGATGTGCATATCTAACGTAGACTGAAAATGGGCGTTTAAAAGAACAAATTATTAGTGTATCTAGCATAAATAAATTAGAACTTTTCCATAAAGTGACTTCATTTTTGTAACAACATATGAAAAAACTAAAGCGAAAATAATATATTTTTATTGAAATATTTATTTATTATTTATTATATTTTATTAAAGTGTTTACGTTTCTGATTTGATGAAAGCACTACAATTTATCTGGGGTGTTCAGAATACATTAATTTTTTTGCAATATAAATCCAATGTTTCTTATATGGAAACCCAGACACTGCGTTCCAGAATTTGCAAACCTCATAACCTAATATACAAGTAAATTAAGACAATAACACGATAATGGATCAAATGATAAATTTGCCTCAGGTAAATTTGAATGAGACTAAAACAATTAATTGACTGAATTCAAATGTTAATGATAACATTAGCTGCTGTGCACATTAACTTAGAAAAGAATAAAAGCTCTTAGCTCTAATAATAAAAGTCCTATTTATTAAATTGGACAGAAAAGATGCCTATTAGCTGAAACATAAATGTTATGAATTAAGAAGAATGTAAATTAATAATGAATAAATTAATTAAAGAATGTAAATCTATATTAGAACTTGGAAGTTTTTGAACTTGAGCAAATGTTTTTCGGGGCGAAATTTAGATATAGATAAATAATATTCAAAGAAAAATTTGGTAAGTTTAAAAGATTGCCTAAAAGTTTATATATCATTCACACAAAATGCTGAATGCTCAATGCTTCTTTGTCTACGCACTTGGCTATTACTCTGAGGGTGTTCAGGTGAAAGATTAGCAAAATCTACTTGTGTTTCTTGTTACTTATATCCTACATGCGGATGTAGAAATGGCACTCTGCATAATAATAACGTTGCATACATTAGCATCTGTATATATTAACATATTGCATACAATAACATATGCATAATGTTGACGATCTAATATAATGCTTTAAAATAAGTATATTTAAATAAATTAGTCATAAAGTCTCGTTCCTTTTGGTACCTTTAACCCTTTGCGGCACGGTGTGCCCGGTCTGGGCACACCTAAAATTTTGCCTGTGTACCCACAGAAAAATTGAATGAAAAAAGTTTTATATATTACTATCTGTTTCTTTGGACCTTCTTTATTAATACTAGATGGCATCACAACAAAAATCTGTCCATACATTTCAGCCATATTTAGTTTTTTAAGACCCACATTTTTAAAAAAAATCTTCAAGATTTTTTTTGAAGATATAAAATGAATTGTTTGAAAAGAAATTTCTCTGTTTTTTCCAAGGTTGTATGCTGAGCTCCTTTTCCTATATTAGTTTTAAATTTTTACCTTGATATGCTTCCTAATATCTAATGACAAACAGCTGGTGAGCCCAGAATGGGCACACTGCGCCCCTAGGGCTAGACATAGAACTGTATGTTTGTTTCCCTGCAGTATTTTCTTCATGGTGAGCTCATTAAGTACAGAAGGATAAGTGCACATCTGTGTTTCATTTTCTGTTTTTCTTTTTCTTTTTTTTTTGTTTGTTTCTGGAGGGCTAAGAAACTGTTGGGGTGTTTTTCTGAAGGTCAGGGGTAATTTTATTAGTTAGCTCTTTGATTTTCATTAGAGTTGTGCTTTTTTATTCCGCTTTTGTTGAAAGAAGTTTTCTTCGCTACGATTTGATAGTTTTGAGTTGTAGATGTTTATTTAATATTATTTTATAGATTATATTTCCTTAATTGTAGGTATAATATTGGTTTATTTTTCTGATTTTTAATTATTTTGAAAATGGATCGGAGAAGCCTGACCAAGTTAATTTGTTTTTATTTTTACACATGTCATTATATAACCAAGAAGAATTTTTTCTTTTATTTTTTTGGGGGGTGTGTAGAGTAGCAGGCCTCCCCGTGGTGCAACCTGGGTAATGCCAAATCTGCTACGATTATCAGAATCTAGTGTTTTTTAATCGTTTTTAATCATCCTTTACTCTATTACGGGCTTCTCAGCAATGCCCGCTTCAGCGCTCTTTCCGAAACTCTATTCAATCAGTTTGCCCACTCTGGGCACACCCACAGAATTAAAACGGTAAATGCTATGTTTACAAAATTTTACCCGTGTACTCATCTGGGCCTGCTTAGACTGCCTACCAATTTTTTTTATTGAAATTCCAACTTTAAAAGGTAGCGTGCCGCAAAGGGTTAAACTAACGAGCTCTAAAAGGCTGTATGAGGAAAACTCCCCAGGTCTTTAAGTACAACAGAAAGTCAGAAGAAGGGTGTAAAGAACTTTTTATTCACGAAATATAATTTAATATATGGCCCTACTTGGGCTTACACAAAGCCAACACTTCTGGGTTAACTCAAACACGTAATGATGAACTTAAAATAAAATATAGTAAATCTAGCCTATCAGCTCACAGGATAATTTAAAGCGCAGAAAGGCTCTGACTCGTAGAAGCCGGTGGAAACAAACATAATGCTAGAAGTACTCGATGCCACAGAATCAAATCGCTAATAATTCAAAATAGTAACGTGGCCTTCAAGCAGGCATAACAAATTCTAAAGTCACCTTCCAAAACTTTCGCTTAAATAGCACTTCTTTCTACCTCAATTTGAATACATGAGTGCTATCTTATTAGCAGAAAAGCGTGGGTGAAAACGAGATTGAAAGGAAGGTTGCTTTAACTAAAAATTAACTGTAAAATGAAATAAATCCCCCACCGTGTTTTTTAAAAATCTGAATTTGAAAAATATGATACAAACTCTGTACAAAACTAGAAATAAGGTATCAGCTTTTATATAAACGCATGAGCTAAATTCGTTTTAGCAAACTTAGTGATATGCGCTTAAGATATTCTACAGAAAAATCTGTTTAACATAACTTGTTCAGTAATTAACTTTTGCTGCGTCGAAGAAGGCGTCTGTAATTTCTTAAGCAGCTTTCTATAAACTACATTTTTAATTTCAACAAGAAAAACCAAAGGAGAGCTATTGGATTTGCATTTCGTGAGTTAAGACTGAATATTCTCTAGTTGTTATTGTACAGACCTCCTATTCAGCCCCATAGCGTCATGAATTATTATGAGGTTGCTTGCGTCACTCGTTTGTCATAAAGCTTGCGAGTAAAGTAGAGGTACTATATTTTCCCAGTTTCATCCAAATTTCAAATGAGAATATCCCAAGGATGCAAGGATTTTTAACATTTAACTCTCTGTCTTGTTATTTTGAAATTACATAGGTAATAACGGATTTTAAACATACTACTTTTCGGAGACGTTACGGTCACAGGATACCATCTCTTATTTTGGAATTCGCTCATCAATACCAACTGAATAAGAATGCTGAATGCTGATATTTTGTTCTAGATTCGTGTTGGCGCAGCGTTGGAGTTTTTCTAAGTTCCCTATTTTTTTGCTAAAGTGAAATGCAGTCACTTTTATTCGACCTGCCATGTTCATATCACTAGAAATTGAATTCATAAGTATACAGTAGGTTACAGCCGAAAACATCGTGGACGAAAACATCAAGAGGAAAACTCGAGGCAAAAACATCATCGTAAAAATATCGCAAGAGAAAAGAAAGCAAGGAGAAAACATAGTGGTTTTAAAACACAGTAGTATAAAACATCGTCGTCGAAAATAAAGCAGTTCAAAAACACCGCAGTTTTAAAACAGCATCCTGAAAAATATCGCTGTGAAAAATAAAGCATAACAAATTATCGTATGACAATAACATCGTAGACATCAGGCTTTATAAGTTGTAAATGTATTCGCGTTATTAATTGTGAGCACAAGATGGAATGAGGAATATTTACCTCTGTATTTCATGTTTTGGATTAATTAATAATTTTTGCTAATGAAACAGGAAGGAAATTTAAGCATTCAAAAACTGAAAATAATTCTGCGTATATCAGTTAATAGAATTTAAAAAATTTGCAATTAACTATTAAATGTCCTTATTTAATTATTATCTTTCATGAAGATGTATTGCAGTTTTTATGTAAAATATAGTCCAAAAGAATTAGAAAAGATATGATAAGTAACTGCATGAAATTACCTATATTAAAACTGTTTAATTAACTATCAAATTGTAAAATTATTTTTTGCCACGTTGTTACCTGATATTCTTTATCAAAATTCAAACCTTGTTTTGTTTCAATTAGTTAAATAATTTAAATATTTGTAATCTCATTCAGTTACTTATCTTATCTTTTCTAATATTTGAGATTATATTTTTTATGAAAAACTATCAATACATCTTCATAAAGGAGATTAACTAAATAATGGCTTTTCACAGTTCAGTACATAGATTTAAAATTCTAGTAACTGCTATACGCAATATTAATTTTCTACTCATTTATAGTTTTTGAAGTTTAAGTTTTATAGTTTATTATTTATTTATAGTTTTTGAATGCTTTTTAGCAAAAAATTATTAATTAATTCAAAATATAGAGGTAACATATAGAGATTCAAATGTAGAGGTAAAAATGTCCCTTATACCTTCTTGCGCTCACAAGTTATTATGCGAATTAATATTTTCAGTTTTTAAAACCTGAAAAACCTATGTCTGCTATTTTATCGCCATGTTGTTTTGGAACTGCTTTTGAATCGCTTTATTTTCGACGACAGTGTTTTATACAACAATATATATAGAAATGTGATGTTTTCTCCTTGCTTTCTTTTCTCAAACGGTGTTTTGTACAATGTTTTCACCGTGATGTTTTCTTCCGCGATGATTTCGGTGGACATTCACTTCAAATGTATGGTATTATATTTTTATATCTAAATTCTAGAATTCTATTTTAATAGACTAGTCCTAAACTTTCATCTCCGGATTATGTTAAGCGTTACAGTGTGATGTAACTTACATCTAAAATCGCTTTCGCTTTAGAATTCTACTTCAGCATTCAAACAAATAAAATTATTAAAGCTTCTTATCTGTCAGACGAGATCTATTCAATTCATGATATTTTATCCAGTTTTAATGACGACACAGACGACACAGACATGACGATAAGAAAACACTTATAAATACAGTTACATATAGAGTTCGCATTTAACATTTCATATTTCATCATTCTTCGCAGTCTCAATCGCAATTAAAATTCAGCTCAAAAATAATCAGACGCACAGCGCCATTTGGCTCCTGTAATTATAGTTTCTACACAGTGAAATCATCATAAGAAATTTAGACTGCAATTTCTTTTTAATTTATGGTTTCTTATATTAAAAAGTTAAATTTTTTTTTAACTTTTTGAAAGTGTAATGATAAATTTGTGAAGCGTAAAAATATAATCTGACTTTTCAAATTGCAATTTAATTTTTTATTTAATGCATCTGTGATTCGCAGGGCATTTCTGATTATTTTCAACAACAGAAAACGCGGGACTCACATTTCTATGATTCCCGTTGTTTCACGGTACTTTGTTACCTAATCAGTTAAATAAAGGACGGACGGCTGTAATCCCATTTTTCAAAATACTGATTTTTATGATTATGAATTCTTTTAAAATGTTACGACATCACAGTATAATTCTAATCTTCTTCTATTATTCTTTTAGTTTTCTGTTCTGCTTAGCTAGGGAACAAGGAAATGGTATACTGTTAAATACATTTCAAACGTAGTTTTTGACGAGTAAAATGCCACTGTGAAGAAAAGATTCAGCTTATCAGCAAAATTCTTCCTTGGAATTCTGAACGTTATCAGACATCGCTCTGCATTGAGACGAAAAAAAAAAAAAAAACTACTGTTGGAACTGAAGAGAAACTTGCTGGAAGAGAATTTATTTTTTGGCAAGGACTAGATAGATCCGCGTAGTCCCCAAGCTGATAAAAATTTTCTGCTTAAGAACTTCATTTGTCATAAATGGAATCCCTATATTTTGAATGAAAAGACTAACAACTTTCTTGACCATTAAATATATTTTACCCTATTTATTTACGGTATAAAGATGTAAAAATAATATCTGCATATATAGAAAAGGCTATGAAGAGGAATTTGCTTTCCACAACTTGTTCGTACTTCTGATTTTATAAAAGAACTGTCTGATGTTTGAATTAGTCTTCAAATATCTTATTTATACACTCATGTCCATAAATTAAGGATAATGCCAGCTCCGGCAAATAAAGATTCAGAAATAAAATAAACGTGACTTATTTATAAAGCACACTTGTTAAACAAAAGATAAAGAAGAAAAAAGATGGTACATATATGGATACTATTCATGAAAACTACGATTTTTGTCCCGGAAGCAATCACAAAAAATATCTCCCTTACAAAAACTTAACATTATATGTTTGGTATGATGGTTAATACATTGTATGTCTCTCAGACGATGAAATACTGTCTGTACAATGCTAGGCATGCTGAGCAGCAAATTATCCAACTGATGTTGGGGAAGATTACTCCACTCAGCAAGCAATGCTCTCCAAAGTACCGGTACACATGTAGGAGTCACTTGATGGGTTGCAATTCGTCGGCCAAGCATGTCTGACACATGCTCTATCGGATTCAAAGGAAATGAAAATGCTGGCCATTCTATACGGATGATATCCTCAGATGGAAGCATTCCTTTACAATATGTGCACGATGAGGACGGACATTGCCATCCACAAACACAAAATCTGCGACTATGGTACCCCTAAACAAGCGTACAAGTTGTTCCAGAATAATGTCCCGATAAATGTGGCCTGTCATGGTTCTGATTTGAACATGCAGATCTGTTCTAGAGCCCACTGTAATTCCAATCCAAACGAGCAATCCTACACCACCGTAAAGCTGTCGTTCAATGATGTTGTCTTGGTGGTAGCGGGGTATCTGGAGTTCTCCATATGAAAGTCCGACGTGAATCAGACTGCAAGATAAACTAAAACATCACGCAAGTCCATTGTGACGATGTCCATGATGCATATTTTCTGCTCCAGGCCAACCCTTGGTGACAGTAAGTTGCCGTGAGCGGAACACATCTGGCAGGCCTGCAAACATATAAACCAATCTGTGCCGAACGTTTGTACACGATTTGCCTTGAACCCGTGGCCGAAGGCAGCTGACGAGACAGATCTGATGCTGTGCTCCGTCTGCTTCTTTTGGCAGTTACTGCCAAATATCGGTCGTCATTCGGCGTTGTAACTCGGAAGCGATCTGAACTGTAACATCTACTGACATTTCCGTCATTCTGGAATCGTTGCCGAAGCCTAGAGATGACACTTTGGGCTATTGCAAAAAGCTAGGATACTTCCGTTTGAGTACGCCCACATTTCAGACGGGCGATAATTCTACCACGTAAAAATATCACCACATGCGTCCTCTTTGTCATAATTATTCAGCTGTGGTACTAAGCGGTTTACAGAACGCTTGTGAATAATTTTACTTCTTTGCTACCATTCCTTATATACACTTCTCTTACATTCTTGTCATTGTGACGTATTATCGGTGTCATCTGATGACTTCCTGTAATTTGCATATTATTCTTGAAGGTGTATGCGATAATTCTACAGGTGAAATTTTTACTTCAGAGTTCGATTTCCGTGTGATTCTGAATTATCCCTAATTTATGGACATGAGTGTATAACGAAAACGTCACACCTCAGAAAAAAATTTTATACTGGAAAATTGCATGTTTGTGCTTTGAAACAGAAAGCTTATGAAAAACCATATAACGTATAGCATAAGCATAGTTTAAAATTAAACAAAAGAACTGTGGTATTTTTTGAAGATTTTGAATAATTTTTCTCTTCGGATTAGTTTATAATAGTACGATTAACAATAATTATAAATACATTGTAAGGTTTATCCTAAGTTTATTAGCAGTTATTCTAAGTTTTGTATCTTTCCTATCTTATTCTAATTTCAGCTTACAATTTCTTGCCAGAATGTAAATTCAGAAAGGCAGTTATGCAAATGACAAAGAGTACTATTTAAGTCGTGACTTCATCGACTTCGGAAGAGAGAGTCTGATTCCCTGACTAGCGTGCGTTTGTCTTTTGACTACGTCTCTCTTAACTGTTACTACTCTCGGCCTTAGGCCCTTGCTTGGCTTCGCCGATTTAATTAATACTTTGGGGTCAACTAGTTAGATTCTGATAGCTTCGGCTATACCTTTTAATAGCTTAGTTAAGCTAGTTTTAGTTTAAATTATTATTATTTTAAGTTCTTGCACGAGTGGAAGCTGTGTGTAAATTTCCGAGTAGGAACTGATTGTAAATATACTGAAAAATAAAGGGTTATAAACCCTCTTTAAGTTTTACGTGTTCTGTTCACACACTTAAGCGATTATTCGCTTGTTAGTGTTCGTGGGTTTCTCAGTTAGAACTTCAGATTTAAATAGTAATAACCCACAATATTATTTATATCATGTGTTTTAAAGTACTTATCAATTTCAATATTCTTTTTACTTACAGAAAATAATTTCTTATTTGTGCATACATTTTGCATTGTTATTATAAATCAGAACATTCTAAATCATATGTTGAAAAAATTAGGAAAGTAATATACGAGTAAATACGGTATTTATATAGCATTTTTAGTCTACCATCATATAATTGTTTTAAATCTCGTAACGTATTTTTCAAAGCTTTCGTTCTTATTTCCTTTTTGTGAAATCACGAGCAAAGTGAGTGGGAATATGGTATGATAACACAGTTTTAATAATAAAAAAAAGTGAAAGTACACTTTATTCATTAGAGGTCCTCCATTTCTGTTATTTCCTGTGTCTTCTCTTCGATGGAAAGGTCAGTAGGACGATGAGTAGCCGTTGGCTTCTTTGTTAGTTTTGGAAGCAAAAGACGACGAACCACGTTCTACACTTTCAAAGATTTTTCATTTCATTAATTAAGTCACTCTTCAGAACTTCGTGTCTGAGTCATCAGAAATCATAGAAATGAGGTTAGAAGGGTTATTTTATTGAATCAATATAAACTTAGAAATAATTCTTGTGCACCTGTAGAATTTTCACTAATCATTCTAAAGAAACATTACTGTATGTGTAGCGTAATTAAAACTCAGAATAACCTACTTTCGTTTTAAAACATCTGAATAACTGTCATCTCGCTAGTTTTTTAAATTCTATTGGAAACATTATTTTGAAACTTATTGCTGCAAGTTCATAGTTTGTCTTTGCACTACTCGTACAAATATTACTGGCCACCATTTTCGGGTTGATGGAAATTGTCAACCAGCTCATTAGTTCCATATTAATCAAGAAAAATTAAAAATTTTGGTTTTAAAAAGTCTTTTAATTTTCCATCCGCAACAGAGAATTTTCAAATATATAAATATAGCATATTCTGGAACTACTTCGCGTAATTTCTCAAATATAGCGTTCCATAATTTACAACAAGCATTTAACTTTAATCGCAAATTTCAGTTACAAACACTTGCTACATTAATCACGGAGAAAAAAGATTTTTTCAATATATTTTGAAAATTAAACAAAATAGTTTAATTTTAAACAATTTTAAACAAATTTTAAATTGTTTTAAAACGAAAGTAGGTTATTCTGAGTTTTAATTACGCTACACATACAGCAATGTTTCTTTAGAATGATTAGTGAAAATTCTATCAGTCATCTTTTAAAAAAGATTCGTTATAAAACTGATTTTACGTTTGGTATATGCTTTTCTCTTAAAATTCTGTAATGAATAAGAAAATATAAAAGCGTATTTTTTTTATTCCAGAAATTTAGTGAAGTCAGTTTTCAGCATGTATTTGCCGCGAGATTGAAAAAAAAAAAAAGGCGACAAGGAAAAAACGAATATATGCTGAAAATTACAAGGGCATTGCATTAAGACGTTTCTGAGTAACTATGTTCTTACCACCAAATTTGAGTTTTAACGTGCATGGGATACGCATCATGAAAGCAATATTTCTTAGTGTTATTCACAAATTAGTTAATCAGAATTTCCCTCTGTGATGTAAAGTGGTGCAATAGATAGGCAAGCACTAGAATAAAAAGTCAGTTTATAAAGACACGAACCAATTTCTTCGTATCAGGAATAATTTTTATTTAAAATTACGTGTACAGAAACAGAAATGAATATTATTTTTAAAGCAATCAACTTGAACAGACAGCCCTTTCATGCTTACATCTCTTAAGTCTTATATTTGCTTTACTTACGAAAGGAATGCAAGGTAAATTGTATTTAAAAGTCATTGGGATGCTTATTTAGTAATTTATAAAAGATACAATAGTTGTATATTACATATTGGAACTTATAATTATGTGGGAATATCTTTATTAATAATTCTATATTTCATCAGGGACGATATGCAGCTTGTAAATAATACATGTTATTGGCTCATATTTGTTTAGAAGTATAATTCTTTCTAAACTTCAAGATAAATAGAGGAGTTAATAAATAAAGAACTAATCATAATAATATCATGAAGTGAAATTATGCCTAATATCTTTGCACATGATTTTATAAGAGGTCAAAAATTTCGGAAGGCTAATGTAGTAGATTACAAAGTCTTCAATGGAAAGTATGTTTAAGAAATTTTGCATATCTGGATTTAACAATCAATAAATAATTATACAAATTCACTACCGTTCTTGTAGATATTTCTTCATATTTGTTCCAATCAACCTGACATCATTTTGTTATGAATAGTGTTGCCTGTTTTCGAAAAAGCTTAAATAATTTATTTAAATTTCAGATTTAATAATTCTCTATAGATATAGAATTTTGCTTCTTTTAATAAGATACTGCTTTTAGAGAAAGTTCTTCATAAAAACTCAGTTCTAAGAAAACGAGGAAATAAAAAATATCCTGAAATTATTATTCTTCGCTGAAACTATTACTGTCATACAATATCCTAAGATCAGTAGACATCAATAAATTAAATATTCAAAACCAGCTAACTGTTAACTTTTAGAAAGCCATTGTTTCATGGTTCTTTAAACTCTAAATCAGCATAAAGGATTGCTGCACCTGGTGTGGTGCTGAAGAAAAAAACAAATGGGAGGTGAAAATTAACCACAAACTTTAAGCCTGGAGCAAGTCGTTAAATGTACGAGCAATCTTTATTTAATTTTTAAACATTTTTTTCCGCTTTTTGTCTATTCAGGGTTACCTAATTTGGCACTGCTATGCAGCTTAAGAAACACCACGAAGATGTTCAAGGAAATACTCTCTTTCTTTCCAGCAGAAAATGAGTGTCAATGCATTCACAAGCAGCTAAGCGTGAAATGGGATTAAAGCCATTAATTGCTTACAAACACTAATTGTTTTGTTACAAATTTCGCTTCAAATAGAAAACCAAATACTGTTCTTCAGACGATGGCAAGTCGAAAAAAAGAGGTATTCAGAGAGTGATTTTTTTACTTTTGCAGCCGTCTCCATCTGCTACAAATTATTTTAAATATTCTTATATACACGTTGCTTAAAACACAAAACTATCTTAGGTTTCATCTGCCTTCTTCTTATTCTTATCAGCCTCATAATCTATAGAAGCAAATATAAACCTGTAATTTCCTTACTTCACGAATTCTAACATACGGTAACTTAATTTGTGTGCGAATAAACGATAAAGCTGTATACAAGATGTGCTTCTGTATAAAGCGTGACAAGATAAAGATAAATCTCTGTATTCAGTTTATTCCGCAGATTTTTTTTAATACATTTTCGAAGATTTCGAGCATATTAAGGAAGGCTATTTTGAAAATATAACATCATTTTGTATTTCTATGCCTTCATAAATGTTTGCTGAAAGTATGCTTTTATTATACCATAAGTGCATATTAAGTATGCAATTAAAAAATAAATGTTTAAAAAATTGTTCTGATTAATTTAAAACATCACCAAAGCATGGAGAGTGAATATTACCATTTTGCATTTTAGTGATATCATAACGAAATTATTCACAACAAATTATTTTTATAAAATTTTAAATTTAAACTAAAAAGGTTCAAAGGCTTTACAATTACGTAACCTAATCAAATAGTGATATCAGACGTTTTCTGTAAATTTAGCGAGAACCGCAATTTTTAGATGCCATCTATAATGTTTATTTGACTTGTATCCAAAACGTGTATATTTTCTATAACAGCAACATCATTTTCTCAGTGTGTCTTGTTTTACATTGAATAACCACACGTTATTTTTTAATTTTTTGAATAAATAATAACATAGTGAAATTCTCATGACCATGAATCTAACTTACAGAATTCTTCTGCAATCTAGAACTAGAGGTATAAATGAAAGTTAACTCGATATCTTATAAAAAATATTAGAGTGTTATAAATCAACTGGTCGACTTGTCGTTTTGTGTCATTTCATTAAATTTACTATGCTCAGCGTAAATTACACGCATCACATGCCACATAGAATCATGACACATGAAACAACAGAATATGAAATGCAGAAACGTGGAATATTATTAATTATCGATTTTTATTCTCTTGTTTCACTTGAAGGGGATAACATAATTTTCTGTGAGTAATTGTTTTCTGTGTCTTTTAGTCTTTTTGCTAGTTTTCACATTTTGGAAACATGTGGGGTTTGAAGAATCTTCCGTGAGTTACTGGTTTCTGAGTCTTTTAGTCTTTTCTTAGTTTTTGTATTTGGAAAACACATGTGACGGGGAACCGGGTTATTAAATTCTACTTTACATCTTGCTTTGTAAGTATTTAAAAATTATTATAATTTTCTTGACTTGTAAGGAAGGATGTTTTAGTTCTGATAATATTTTAATTCCATAATTATTAACTAGCAGCGCAAATAAACTTTTAGTTTATTTTGCAATTGTTGCGCTTAATCTGTTTTTCTAATATTATAAGTATTTATCTCAAGCGTTATTAGTATAATGTCATTGCTAAAGTTAGTGTTTTTCAAGTAGTAAAATAAGCTAACCAAAGGACACAAACAATGCTAAAAACCAAGAATTAATTCCTAAAATGAAAACGAAACTGAATCTATAGTGCATTTTGACTGCCGATCTGAAATATGCTAGATGCATCTTCATCTCTATCTTATTATTTAAAAATCCATTCAAGCAAAGATACACTCTTTTGCAAAAAAATTCGCAGCAAAAAGAAGGATTTTTGCGATCGTGACGAAATTTTGCATCCAAAAACATCTTGATCGAACATGCAAATGATCAAAATTTCAAGCCAATGCGATCACAGCGCGCATTTCTAGTGCGCAATTCGAAAAGTACGAAACCAGTAACAGGGGCGGAAACCATTGTAATTCTGCAAAGAAGCAACTAAATATACCATTGCGACTATATCGAAGGCCTTACAGAGAACTGAACGACTTCGAACGTGGTCGCATTGTAGGGTTGCGTGAAGCTGGGTGGTCATACCGGGCAATAGGTCGCCACCTGCAGCGTACAGACACTGTGCAAAGATGTTGGCAGCAATGGTTGTTACAAGGAAACTGCCGATGAAATGAAGGCTCTGGAAGGCCAAGAAGCACAAATGCGAGACAAGATAGAATGACTGTTTTCCAGGCAAGAACCACCCCAACGGTATCATTGTTGACTATTTCAACGCATTACAGCCACGTCTATACCTCCCGTGGTACCGTCCACCATCTCACGGCTTGTCTGAGGCTGTCGGCTCACGGCGCTTGTCTGAGGCGGCTCACAGAGGCCTTTAAGGCGTCTGCCTTTCACATCACAACATCAGCGGAGTCGTCTGGAGCGGTGTCGCAGCCGATCATCATGGCTGCCATCAGAATGGCATCGTATAGTGTTCAGCCATGAATCCCGATTCACTCTTGAAGCAGATGGCCAACCGTGTTCATGTCTGGAGAGGACGGCGGGGCGAGCGGTCCCAAACAGCCTTTGTTTACAAAGGCTTACAGCTATAAGCTCTGGTATTATGGTATGGGGCGCTCTTTCTTATGACAGCAGGTCATCTTTAGTCATCCTCCGTACATCTTTAACAGCTCAACGATATGTTGATGCCATCCTGCGGCCGGTTGCATTACCCTTCATGGCACTTCATCCTGGGGCCATTTTCCAACAAGATAATGCCAGGCCACATACCGCTCGCATATCTCTGGACTGTCTCCATATTTATGTTATTCTAAAAATCTGCATGTTGTTAAAATATGGAGAAGAAACTGATGAATTTATTTCTTTATGAGTATCGAGTATGAATATGAGATGATATAAAAGATCAGCCACCAGAGCTAGTATGGCAGAATTTTTAGAATTTAGTGACGCATCAAGCAACAAAATTTAGGGATAACAAAATGTTTAGAATTTAGAGCAGACACTGGGTAGCGAAATTTAGGACCCATAGAGATTGCATCAAGTGGCAAAATGCCTAGCGTTAACCATCTATATAGTGCGCACTTTTCAATTTCTTTTAACAGAAAAGTACTTTTCTACAGATTCCTATACATGTAACAACATTAAAACAATTTTTACAGTTTTTGTACTTATGTCTAGTGAAAAGAAGAGAAAAAAGGGAAGATAAACTCATTAAAAATAAGACATATATGGTCAAAATTTGAAAATTCAAATAATTTTGTTTCACTGTTCTAAAAATGCTCCAAAGTATAGGACATTCATAACAAATTTCATATGAAACATGTCCATCATGTTTTAATAACCATGAAACCATTTTTCGTTTTTCTCACACTTTTCTGGAATCTGTAATCACAGTTCTATAAATTTTGCCTTCAGATCGAAACCTTTCGAGGTACAAGGTCTAAAATCCAAAAACAAAAAGCTTATCCCTACCATTTCCGCAGAAGAAAAAATAACTTTTATAATTCAGGAAAGAAAAGCAAATAGCAGATTTTTAAGCGAAACCTGATACACATTTGCATATTTTGAAAAAATTATATGGAAGAAAAAAAAACCTTACCAGGGGAAAAATATATAAGAAGATAAATAAAATCTAATTTCAAAATAATTACAATAGCTTTTTTTGCTTTTGCTAAGAAATATTTCGGAAACTGTGGCCCACAGCATTTATTATTTTGTTTATTTTTCAGAATCAAAATGTTTATAAATCGCCAAAATGGAAAAAGAATTCAAATGAAATCCATCATATCTGGCAATGAATTGCTAGAGAATATTCCTTCAAAACATTAATTAAGATTTATTATGGCAGTGGTAAAAAACAGACGGAAACGTCACATGAGTAAAATTAAGAACCTTTGGAAGACTTTTGCCGAAATTCATGACCAAAACTTTTTTTCCCCAAAAACCTTCATCTAAAGCTGTTAATAAATTCTGTTAAGAAGCATAACAACAATATTAGAAAAATTCAGTTAATCGAGAGTGATTTTGTACAAATCTCATGAATTTAAAACAGGATAGCAAAGAAAACACCTTTACATTTAGTCATTATAAATAATTGTTGGAAACAGTTGTAGTATTAAAAAATTATCCAATTTGTTAAGAATTGGGATTAATCCTGTTCTTCGGTAGGTAATGAATAAAATGATGCAACTAGCAAAAAGAAAGAAAGAAAGAAAGAAAACGAAACAGAGAAAGGTTTAAGATTAAAAATAGGTTTTAAATCTAGTTGATTCTTCTGTATTACATTTAAACATATAATTTCCTTTCGTCAGTTTATGCGAAACCATCATATAAAAATAATATTCATCGCTATAATAATAATAATAATAATAATATGTACTTAGAGAAATAACATCAGATCACAGAAGTAGGCTCAACCGCGGGTAAATCAACATTGAGCCATGCAAAAAATGAAAATTTCAAGCTTTCTTAAAAATAGCTCAGTTATCTATCAAACTTAAAAGAATTATATTGCTATTCCTTCTGAGGAATCATGAGCACTTCGTTTCTTTACCTTCAAATGTTATTTTAAAAAATATAACTGACATTGAATCCAAAAGATAGTTACATTTAGTCTCACTTTAATCTTTTCTTTCTTTGACAATATACGAGTATTATAGAACTAGTTTTAATGTACTAAGTTATTGAACTAAAATTTCGTCTTAAGTTCAATAGCTTAGTACATTAGGCAATTGTTCATGAGCCAAAGTTCAAAATAGTAATCATCAGGCAAAAGCTGAACACTGTAAGCACCTTTTCTGGAAACTTCTGGAACTTCATTCAAATGATGATTAATAGCTAAATGTCTCTAACATGGCAAGGCAAATTATGGCAAGAGTCCGGTAGGAGGCTTTCTGCCTACATTTTTGCTTCTATATCTTCTATAGACCCGTCAGCGGTTGAAAGTTGAAACCATGAGCATTACAGCTCGTGTTTGTGGAGATCCGTGTTCAGATCTTTGCAAACAGCAAATTCCATTTCATGGCTTTCCCGACGTGACTGCGAAAAACTTTCACTCAGTCTTCCGCAAAGGCATACGTTCCTTAAAGCAAATGGTCCTCGCATTCTTTGCTATATTCTAAACAATCCCATCCAATCTTACTTCCGCCATCCTTACAATTCCAATGTCGGTCGATTCAAAATCATTGATCTACAATATCTGTATGACACAACAGCGCACAAACATATCAAACAGCTAAAAATTCAAAATTAAATCAAATACACGTTAAATAACTATGAAATGCACTAAACAAATAAATAAATTAGTCAAAGCAAAACGCAACGCTGAAAAATATACGAGGCACGTCCAGAAAGTAAGTTCCGTTTCAATTTATCTCCGCTGCAGCTCTGCGATCGCAGTTCCGCACATGCGCAGTAGACGCTCTGTATCAAGGAGAAGAAACGCGCGCCATTTGGAGATCGCTGTCAGTCACGTACGCTTTGTTGTGCTTGTTTACAATGTCGGTGTTGATTGAAAATCCCGCCGCTTGTGAAATCAGATCTGTGATTCGTTTTCTGAATGCGAGGAAAGTGAAACCTAGTGAAATTTATCGGCAAATTTGCGATGTTTACGGACCAAAAGCGATGAGTGATTCAATGGTGAGAAGATGGGTCCGAAAGTTCAATGACGGACGTAGTGATGCGCACGATGAAGAACGAAGTGGGCGTCCATCTTTGGTTACAGAAGAACTGGTTCACGCGATTGATGACAAGATCCATGAAAACCGAAGGTTTACAATTAGTGCTCTCGCTATGGAATTTCCCCAAATTTCACGATCACTAATGCATGAAATTGTTACCGAAAAACTGAAATTTCGTAAACTTTGCTCACGTTGGGTACCAAAGATTCTTACTGAGCAACACAAAACAAAACGGATGGGTAGTGCACTTCAGTTTTTGACCCGTTATGCTGAAAGCGGTGAAGAATTTCTGACACAGATAGTCACAGGAGATGAAACTTGGGTTTCTTACGACACCCCTGAAAGTAAGCGGCAATCAATGGAATGGAGGCACACTTCATCCCCAGCAAAGGTTAAGCCGAAGCAAATCTTGACACCTCGAAAAATGATGTGCACAGTGTTCTGGGACTGGAAAGGCATCTTACTCATTAATTTCTTACCGCGTGGTCAAACAATCAGAGCAGATGCTTATTGCGAGACACTTCGGAAATTGCGCCGTGCAATTCAGAATAAGCGCCGAGGATTGCTGTCAAAAGGTGTTGTTTTTCTTCACGACAACGCACGACCACACACTGCAAATGTGACGAAAAACCTCCTACAGGGATTTGGCTGGGACGTGTTTGACCATCCTCCGTACAGCCCTGACCTCGCTCCTAGCGACTTTCATCTGTTCTTACATCTTAAGTCTTTCCTTGGCGGTCAACACTTTAACAATGACGACGAGCTGAAAGAAACTGTTTCCAACTGGTTGAAGACACAGGCGGCAAATTTCTATGAAGAAGGTATACAAAAACTTGTGCCACGCTATGACAAATGCCTGCAATATTTCGGCAGTTATGTGGAAAAGTAGTTTAAGAGTTGTTGAATTTTGTGCAATAAATAACTTTTCTGTAGCTGTACACAATTTACTTTTATTACCAAACGGAACTTACTTTCTGGACGTACATTGTATAAAAATAAAATTAAACAAATCGATACAAATATTGACAAAAATTCATAAATTTATTTAATCAATTGACAAACCGTTATTGCATTGTAATGAAGAATTAAATTACTGGTGAGCACATTGCGAAAGAGAACAAATGTTATCCGTACAACGTTCAACTATTGTATTAACTCCCTATTCTTTATTACTTTTTTTAAGCACGGCATTAGTTTTAGCACGTTACCGTATGTGGTGATATTCGAATCCATTTAACTAAACACAGCTGGATATTTAATTACATTTCCATTTTCCTTTTGTTATAAATTAATCTTATCCTTTAATTATTCATAGACTTTGCATCTTCACACAAAGTCATAGCAATTAATATAACAATGTATTAAAATAAAATTAACGTACCCATGATACTAAAACAACAAATAAAAAAGAGTAAAATCGGAGATTCATCTGTCATTAATTATATGTTAATGTTCTAAAGCAGAAGTGTCTAAATTACAGCCTGCGGGCAGCTTGCGGCCCTGAACAAGTATCAATGAGTGATAAATGAATGGCCTAATAAGTGAACGCGTAACGCAAAAGAAATATCAAGATCCCACCCCGATGATACATTTTATTATTTCGATCGGGGTTCGAGGCTTGCTTTCAACATGAACGAACGTGTTATTTCATGCTCCGAGATAAAGCAAAATAAAATGCATTTTGAGTGGAGTGACAGTTCCAAATATTCTTTTGATTTACGGGTGAAGTGATTTACGCGATTACCCAAAAGGATTCGTTAAGGTTTTTTACCCTCTCGCTGAACTTATAGTCTACCAGTCTGCTGTTACATTCACTCCTGCTAGATTTATTATTAAGGACCATTTTCTTCGCATTTATGCCTATTACAATTCAGCAGCAAAGTTGCAAACATATTAAAAGCAGCATAGCCGTATATGTTTAGAATTCGCAATGAAGTGTTGGCGTACTTTATTCTATTTCTTTTACAGTCTTCTCTCAGTTCATCGTATCAATATTCAGTTTTCTTAGTAAGATGGCTTAGAAAACTTTTTTGTCCTTTTTATTATTAATGTTTTGTGTGTTAACTTTATTTATTAAATATCACGTTCTTCGCACTTATACCCCATAAAATTCAATTCAACAGCAAAATCAGAAAATATTTAAGAACAGTATATCTTTAGAATTTCCGGCAGGCAGTCTCGTGTACTGGAGATAAAAATATTTTATTCCGTACAGTGTTGCCACTCCTCACTTTCAAATTGTTGAGTTTGTTAATCAACAATTCATTAAAGTTTTACAAAATGTGAAATATAAAATTAGACATTCAAAATTCGGGCTTCCAGCTTCCTGTTCAGGGGAGGGAAATGTTATTTAAAACTAAATGGCTCTAGGTATCGTTGTTTTTTTCAGAGCGCGAGAAACATGCATACATTCATACAGATTCTTCATTATTTAATTTCTTTAATAAGGACGATAGTATACGGTGGCAAAAATCTAGAAAGTGATTCACCGTTTGTAGTGGATGATGGAAAATCCTGTTTCGAGATTAAGAACCCATCCGGTTTAACGTCTTTTTGGGCTGATAAAACAGCAGTGTTTTTGAAATAAACTGAAACTTTTGATTCTCAAAACAATACGCGTACTTATAAAACAAACATTTCTGCAATATTTCTTTCATAAAGAAGTTTTTAAGAAAAAGTTATATTTTCTGGCATGAACGTTCTCAAAATTATACATATTTTAAAATCGTTACATCTTAATGTGTTGCCATTTAAAACTGCTAATTTATTATTATTTTCATCACTCATTTCTTACTATTGACAAAATCGTGTTTATTTCTATTTCTTCGCATGCATGTATATATGCAGTATACCTTAAAGTAGAATTGTAAAATAACTGGTATCAGTTACTATTTCATTGATTAGTTTTCAGTCAAAACATTAAACATATTTTTAATAACAATAACCATTTCATACAATGAGTAACAATGAGTTAATAAAAGCATATTCCAAAAATTCATTTTTTTGTCATTTCTCACATTTTGAAATAATGTTTTAAACTTTTACATTACTAGAAAAGAAACGTTATTTTATTCTGAATCAAAACCTTATATTGCCTGTAGCATAGAGGAAATAGAATGCTCTACTTTTGAAGCAAATAATTCTTTTTTATAAATGATCTTTTGAATAAAGGATGCTTTTGTATTAGCATTTATATTCTTGAACCAGTTTAAGAAAGAAAATGTTAAGGAAAATATTTTGTTTAAATGTTTTTGACCAAACGTTTTAAAACTTCCAGAAATTACATTAGCGATTTATATGAATGTATATACTTTAGATGTTTTAATATACATATCTGCTGATGCACATTAGCATAAATATTTGTATTTGCATTTTATTTTAAACCATAATTAAATCTGAAAGAAACTGCCTACTAAAGTTCTAATGAAAGGAATGAACTGCAATAATTTACATAATATTAATTCATACTCTAATCTAGGTACAAGTTTTTTTATCTATCTTTCCAAGCTGCTTTGTTTCTTAGAAAATATTACAGGACTATTGAAAA
>KK119977.1:407537-454140 GCA_000611955.2 Stegodyphus mimosarum | reverse complement strand
CAATATTTTTATAATAAATAATAAATAAATGAAATAAATATCAGTTGGTATATTTCCGTGAAACAGTTCAAGTTTAATATCTCTAGCATTCCTAATTCTCAAGCTTTCATTTGTATTATTATCATTTCAGTTAAGCTGCTTTCAAAGTAAGGAATGAAATTCGATTTACATTGGACGGAAGTTTACTGAATGATTTGCAAATTTAAAACACACTTCTGTTTCATATATGTTGAAGGAATCAAAAATAAATTTGAATAATGGATAGTCAGCATTGCATGTTCTTGAACCTTGTTCGAACTATTTTATTGAGAAAGAGAGAATGATTTAAGGTAGAATTTTCTTAAGAACTGAAGGTTCAATTATTTTTTACGTCTTTGTTCTTAGGAAGATAATGGTTTATGAGGGCGCCTAAACGGATTGCTGATGGCCTGTGATTTCCTCATTTCAGATATTCAATCATGGCATTGGTTACTCAAAAAGGAATTGAGCAAGAATAATCGTCCTTAAGAGTGCTGGAAGCTTTCTTGATATTTCGGATGATATTAACAACCTTCACCCAAGAGAGCTAACCTTTCACCATATTTATTAAAATGTTCCAGCCACAGGAAATCTATGCATAACGATTGTCCAAGTACTAGTTATCCGAATATTGCTACGAAAAAGACAAAAAAACCCTGCAGCTAATCACATGAAGACTCTTGAAAGCAATAATAAAATCATCAGCATGGAATGTCCTCAATTTTATGTGCAAGTTATTACCTAGCAGTTAACAGGTAACTATCCTGAAATCTTCAAGTTCTGGGATTTCCTTATTAGGAAATTTAAAGCAATTCTTGCAATAAACAATACTTAGAATGTATTATGTTTCTTCGCTGAAGGAACTTTTCATAACAATCAAGTTCTTTAAAGTAGTTATAAGTTATACGAAAATTTGAAAAATAATTACTTAAAATCATTTTTAATGTTTTCAGTGGTAGAGCATTAATGACTAAGCGCTTAATTGCAAAAACAAAAGCATTGAAACTAGGTTTGAGGAGTTATGAATTCTTTTTGTACCAAATGAATCGTCTAAAGAAACTTAAGAATTATAATATTTACTTTGTGCAAAAAATAAAGAAGAATGTGAAACTTAAACTAGGTAGGCCCCCAGATTAAAGCCAAACTAATATGTTATCTAACCCAATACTTGGCCCTCGAATTCTTATATAATCATAATTTATCTATTGTATACAAGTGATATAGCATTCAAAACAAATGCTTATTATTTTTTATAATAGATCAGTCCATGTTCTTGTTTGTATCTGAAAATTCTTCATTTAAACAATGTAACAAAATAAATGCATATAACAAATATTTCTATCTGGAAACTTCAGATTAAATCTAACATTTTGTACCATTTTGCATGAAAGACGGCAAATTTTTATTTAATTTTTAAAAATTTGAAAAATATGAAAATTAAAAGACTAAAAAAAACTGCAATCTGATTTTGAAATGCAGTTTTTAATAAAAAGTTTTAAGCTAGGCGATTATGATACTTATCAGTTGGTCTCCCAGATTTAAAGATATAACACATTCAAAATAGCAAAGACAATCAATGGAGAAAAAAAACTTGCTATGATATTATTTCATAGTAGTAAATCGCAGATTTGCGAATTTACATAACGGGGAAAAGGTTTAAATATTCCAATCCGAACTTGAACTTGAATCCCAACTTTTAAATATTTCCGTCGTGTGGCAATATGTTTTATTTTTCAGGCGTAAAATCTGCTAATTTCCTTTAAGATGTTAAATAAATAATTAACGCTTTTATAATTTCTTGTTTTTTCTCCTTATGATAAAATAAGAGCTTTCTTTTGAAAGGACAGCAATTTTGATAAATGTTTATTCCAAACTTTTTAAAACCAAGCAAGAGTTGCAGTCGAATGAATTTCCTAGGTTATTCATGTATGTTATTACTATATTTATTTAAATAATTTAGAAGTATCTAATTTTAATTTAAACACTTACTTACTTGCTCTCGATTCTGTTATTCGTCATATCCACCTCATTTGTTTTAATAATAAATCAAAAGAACTTGAGAAATGTGATGAATAATGTAACCTTTGAAACACATATTAAAACCAATGCCCTTTGACTGAAACGTCTTGACACCTGTCATTGTAAAGAGGAAAATTTATGATTTATGTTTTTTCGGATACACTGAGAAATATTGATGTTCATCAATTTATTCTGTACAGAGTGTGAGAATGATCGATATTCTCTAACCTTGATGACCAAATTTTCCGAAGTGGTTAAAGAAGGAAAACATAATTGAAAAAGTAAATCATGTTTTTATTATACGTGTATTGATTCGAAGTAGGTAAGTTATTTTAATTAGTTCCAGCTTAAAAGCTTCTCTGTCCTCATTAAACAGCTTTTTACAAAAATTTCTAATAAAAACATTTTCTTCCATAGACCACATTATATTTATCTATTATCTAATTTTTTATATCTATATAAATCCTATACGCTACTACATGAAATTTAAAATTTTTACAATATGATGAAATTATACCGTAATCCATAAATAAATGCATACCTTAAATATATATACAATCAAAATTCGATATCGACTCTCCATGGAAGTAACAATGTTGAGATGAAGAGTCTTCGAAGGGATAAGGTTTTAATTTCCTGTGAATTTTACAGTAAAAATGCACTGCACAGAACTTCGCAACATAGGACACACATAATAAAACTATAAAAAGTTAATAATATTTAAGTTTGATCTTCTAAATTAAATCTGCAAGCTTTATAAAAGTTTAGATAAAGCTATTTAGACAAATGCGTGCTAGAAACGTAAGTAACTATGGCATATTCAGTGAAAAAGATTTCTTAATAAAATCTGTGTAATTTGTTTCGAAACGGAAAGAGCAGTAATCCAAATGAATAATTCAGGACCATTGTTTTCAAAGGACTTTAAAATGGTATGCACTATGTTAATAACTTCCCACGTCCTTTTTTCCCATCGCGAGTTTAAAACTGCATGCTGTTTTTCCATTACCTTCGTCTGATGATTCTTTAAATGATGATACTTAAAATCCTATACGCGATAAATGAAATTTCAATTTCCAGAGAATGAAATTTAGGGTTTGTAAGAAAGTTAATTGATTTTTTCCTCTCTCTCTATATATAGACCAAAATTTATAGCTCTTTCATAATTTGCTATCATTATATTACAGGCTAAACGTTATAGGATCTCCCACATAAAACACTGTCAAAGGCTTTAGATGTTTTGCCTTTTAAAACATGAAAACACCACCACTTCTACCATCGTAAAATCTAAGGATTACGAACTCATAAGCTCACACTGCTTAAGTGGCGAAGAACAACACATGTTTCAAGGAAAAATGCCTAGAGATTCAATTCCCTTTTCATTACTCAAGAATTTGAAATTAGAGCTAGGATTTCATAGAACTGAAACATTATGGGTTGTCCTGGCGGGCCTTGACTACACAATTTTCGCTGAGGTGGGTTCACTACCCATCAGAAAGGTTTCTGCCCATATCTCTGTATCTAGCTATCTTTGTAATTCAAATATCCATTGATTTAGAACTACAAACTCTAAATGTAATACATGAGATTAAATTAATATTTTAAAATATAAAAATAAGTACAAATTCGATTATAAACAAAAATGCAAAATACAATAATTACATAAAATGAACTAAATAAATAAATAAAATTATCAAAATTTTATCGAAATCCTTCGAGGAGGGACAAGAACAACTTACAGCCAGTCGATCTCCAGCGTTTGTGCTTATAGAAGAAACTAAATTACTAACAAATAAGCAGGCATATTGATATAAAAATAAATTAAATGTAATAATAGAATTTAAACGAATGTTGACGTAAATGATGAAGATAGTGCTGATGATGGCCCGTGAGGCTGCTTAATCGTGAGAGATCATCTTAATTTAGGTAAAATTGATTATAGAATAGAATACAAAAAGGCAACGTAAGCTCTGCTTCCCTTCATCTAAAGAAGCCGAATTCAGAAGAGGACTTATTCCCATTTCTAAGATTTGCAGTCAATAATAAGCGCTTGAGGAATAAAATTACAGAGATTATTGACTTTTCGGCTGCTAGAAGTCAAGAGCTATGCAGTGTAACTTAACCTCCAAAGAAATGATGCAGCAACAGCAAAACAAAGCAATTAAATGCAGATATAATGTACGCGGGCGTACCATTGCAGGTAAGAAATAAGCACTGCAAACCATATGAAGCGCAACATAGGACGCTCACAAGAAGGATAAGGGGCTACTATCTATTTACTTAGGGTAAATAATAGATGACCCCCTACATTTCTATGGAACACGAGGAAACATCACCTGAAAAGCGAACACATACAACAAATTGAAATGTATTGTAATGTATTGTGTTGCAATGTATCGTGAAATTTAATTTTTGTAAACTAATTATTGTAAAAATGCACGAAATTGCATACAATGAACTGATAAAAATAAGTTGTCAGTGTATCAGCATATGTATGCAGATATATCTAAAAGTATACGTAGTATGCATAAGTATGCAGATGAAGCTATTTTTTTTCTTCTGTTTTCAAACTTATTTATTCATATCATTTTTATTACTATTTTATATTCTTTTCTAATTTTGATTGCTGATTGTAAATAATGATGTACACAAATCATGATTGTAAATATGATCTATAAACTACAAATAATTTGTTTCTAGCCACTACAGTTTATAATGTCATCTTTACATGTGAATAACAATGTACTGCTAGATATAATGTAATTTCTGAAAATCAATTATCACATACGTTACAGCACATGGAATATGGAATTACAAGTACTAATGAACTTAGAATTAAAAACTCCAAATTTAAACAGTTTGCCAAAGATATATTGAGTATCATCAACAGCAATAAATCAATTATTGGAATTGAGAGTTGATAGGGTATTGAATGGAAATTACTAGGAATTAAGGATGGTTATGAACATTTTAGTTTTATTATATTAACTTAAAGTGATAATATTTTTGGAGTTTAAGAGCTTTTATGTAATATAGAGGATACTATTGTGGAAGTATTTTATTAAAAAATTCTAATGAATTTGAGTTTTGTAATTGCTTTGTATTATTTTGTAATCTTATTGTAAATTGTTGTTCCTCATGGATTTGAGAATTTAGTGCTCAGAATAACTCCCTAAGGCCTTATAAATTTTAGTGAGGAGAGAGATATCCTGTGAACTCATGTAAATGTTTATAAAGAGTAAATGAATATTGTATGATATTGGACGCTGTATGTGATATATTATACCAATTGTATTTATTTGCGGTATATTTTGTACTATATAATGAGATTTTGCTATGAAACCAATGGCTGTATGTGATCCATTATACTAATTGTGTAAATTATGTTATACTTTGCATTATATGATGAAATACTTGCTGTTGTAAAACATAAGATATTGTACAATGTACCTGTGACATGCTCTTACTGTAATTACACAGTTGTGACTTAATTGATTAGGGACTGCTTAAAATACTACTAAATTTGGATTTAATAATTATTGGCAATCTAATCAAAATGATTAATAGAGACATAAAACACTTAATGGAATTAAGTTCTTCTTTCCACTTCTTCACATTTTAAGGTATTTTATCTAGAAATTGATATATTTAAATTAGTCTTTAAAATGTAAATTAAAGAGTTTAATAGAGACAGGATACTCTTTAACTGAATTTTAAAAGTTTAATATTTTAATTTGTTTGACTTTTAACATGGATAGAGAACACAGATTTTAAAATATTTTGGAATAGGGATATATCACCAGTGTTTTTGTTTTTGTTTTTGTTTGTGTTAAATGGGCCTGTCCTCTTTTAGCCATAAGGCCGTTTATTCGGCTAGGGGGGCTGAGGACTTCGCCCTTTACATTACATTACGTTACAGCACATAATGAATCGTCAAAATTGAGCTACTTAAGTTTCAGCACAACTATAAAACAGTACTTAAATGTAAGCTTTGTAACCAATTTTTTAGATCTAACTTAATTCTGATAGCAAACGCTGATGCAAACAAATCATGTTTGCAAAAATGATTTGTAGCGTGGGAACATCACGCCTGTTTCTAGTTTAATATACACTGGTGTGCAAAAATTAAGGACGAGACGGTTTTTTCAATATAACTTTGTACAAAAGCTTTCCAAATCAACACATTTAATACCGTAAGATTTCCAATACGTAAGGGCATGAGTAATGTAAGCAACACTTACTAAAAGAGAAATCAGAGGGATAAAAAAAAGCTTTATTGAAAACGTAGCATGGAGGGCAATGCGACTGAAGGCCGAAACATCCCTGTGATGGGTGTCCAGCAAGAAACATCCGGTCTTTAATAGGGCATATGATCTCTCCCGACTGCTAGGCAGGTTTCACATCATTTGTGCATGCTGGATATGTGGTTGTTAATGAGCTGTTGAGACACTGCTGCTCGTTCCTCTTGTAGCACCAATCGCAGTTTCGGAGTCGTTACTGGCGATAAGTTACGTGCTGCCACGGGTCTCCCTAGTAAGTTCTGTACATGCTTGACGGGATTTAGATCCAGAGACCTTGCCGACCAATCCATGTGTTCAATATCTTCACTCTCCAACAGCTCTTCGACAGTAACTGTGCGATGAGGTGGAGCATTGTCGTCCATGAAGAGGAACTGAGGACCCATAGCCCTTGTGAAAAGACGCATGTAAGGAAGAAGAACCTCGTTACAATAGCAGTCCCAGGTGACGAACCTCCTTGGGAGATATGAAGGTCGGTCCGGCTACCAAGCATTATGTCTGCTCGAACGAGAACTCCGCGACCTCCAAAACAGTCCCTTTTGATGATGTTGAAGGGGTTATTGCGTGTTCCCCGCTCTGTCCAGATGTGTATGTGTCTAGAATCGCAACTCAGACTAAATCTGCTCTCATCTGTAAAGAGTACTCGTCCCCATTCATTGTCTCTCCAATTCCGGTGTTCCCGGCACCACAGAGAACGCCTTCTCCGATGGGCAGGCGTTAGAGGTACACACCGTACAGGGCGTCGTGCAAACAGACCACCACCGTGCAGTCTTCTGGCCACGGTAAAACGCGATATCGGTCGTCCAGTCGCCTGTGTCGTGTGTCTAGCGATTTCTCCCGCTGTCTGCCGCCTGTTTCTTCTGGCCTGTAAGGCAATATACCGGTCATCTGCGGGTGTGGTTCCTCGTGGACGACCACTACTAAACCCCCGGATAGCTGTTCCTGTAGTTTGAAATTGTCTCCAAAGTCGTGAAACGATGCTGTGAGCAATTCCGAACTCTGCAGCCACACTTGTCACACTGTGGCCTTCCTCCAACTTCCCAATGATTCGACCTCCGGTAAAAGCATCCAGATGTTGTCTAACAGATTGATTATTCGCCATTTCTCGCTGAGGCAGCAACTCGGTGTGATTTTAACTGCTATACGGCGTGCAATCTCTTTGCCAGAAATACTGATCTTACACCGACAACATGCTTTATACTACTTAAACACTCCCCCATTATGTCTACCTGTATATCTGCGCATATCCTACCGTACATCACCTTACTTAATCTCCTGATTGGTCTTTCTGTCCGCTCTGCCTCTTCGTTCAGCTGATATGCTAATTTTTCGACTTCGTCCTTAATTTTTGCACACCAGTGTATAATGTCCCGAAACATGATACGTGTACTCACTACAGTACATAACATCTTGAAACACGCACCTGTATAACTATGTATATCGCAATGTATATTATGTAATGCAATCTAATTACTTGAGTTAATTTAACGCTGAAAGGTAGGAGTGCCGTTGATGCCTCCGGGGGTGGCAGTACTTGTAGTATTAGCTGGAGTTACAATTTCTATCACGACTCAAGGATTGATGCCGGAATGTTAGTTTTATAGTTAGTGTGCGGAGATAATACCTACTTATTTAGAATAAATATTAGGCGGCTTCTTCACTTCTGCATAACATAACATAACGAAAGATCTACGACGGCTTCGTTTGCTATTCTTACGAGCGCTATTGCAAATGATGAAGGAGAAACTGCAGATTGCATAACAGAGCAAACTAAAGCGTGAGATAAGTCTTGTTATTGTTGTTAACTTAAGAAAGGAAGTTACTTAACCACTCAATAAACGGGCATAGTATCGCTTTAATACAATTGGTTTTAAAGAAAGTTTAGTGTGATTATAAGTTGGATAAAAGATTTGTTTCCATTCTTGCCTTATGTAAGTATATGAATCATTTGCATTATATAAGAGTCTGGTAAAACAGACTACTTTTAAAATGACCTGCTTCACATAAAAAGTTTCACAAGCAGTTTTATTATTACGATAGAAATAAAAAAATTAATTAAAAAAGGGACTTTAGGTACTGTTTGTTGAAGAAAACATTTTTTCAATAATTTTTATTACACATTTTAATTTACGTATAGGCCGTAAAGTCTGAATCTTATTCTACAAAATATTCTAAGGAAGATACATTTTAATAATCCAAAATTTCCTAATTATACTTAATTCCATGCAAAGAAATTTTAAAACTACTATTCAGATTGTGAGGGTAAATAAACTTGATACTTTTCCCTTATATACCTTGACAATAAAAAAAAACGCTGCAAATTACCTAATCGACGTTTTGTAAATTCTAGACTCCAGATTTCTCCATACTGAATTTTTACCATACGAAAGCATGAGTAATACTGGGTATTTCAGGGTAATAACTGTTAATTAAAAATCATGATCAATGAGGATAGTTAATCACATAAAAAGAGAATAGTATGTTAAGGATATTTTATGTTCACGCCAAAAAGGCGCTAATCGGCTTCTTTTACATGGCAAGCGAGCCAAGCGTAGGTATAAGAACTAGCTGCTCATTCACTGTCTGCTGTTTCTGTTGTTTTTGATGACATAACCCTTCAAAAACTGGTATCCCTTCGCAAAGAATGGAATTCTTCTAACAGCTATACACCTACTGCACACTGGCTTGCATCTGGCTAATATTCTCTGAGATAAAGTTTTCCCAAGATTTTAAAAATGCACATTTATCGACGATAGCCTCCATAGTATATATTTTAAGTAACAGAAAAACACTATTAATCGTCTGCATTCTCAAGTAATTTACTTTGGAGAACAAGTGCATTTACTTACACATATTAATTCTGTTAGTTAAAAACAAGGCAATGTAAAAAAAGAAATAATAAACATGCAGAAAAAGAGAATAAACTAAGCTATAAATGATAATAAAGAATATTGTTGAGTGGGGGGCATGCAGGTTCGTAATAGATTGAATTGCCCACAGGTCCGATGATAGGTTGATAAAATTTATTTTATCAAAAGAAACATTTCAGAATTCTGGAACTTTCCACAGAAATACTCGTACACGTGTTCACAGTATCACAGAGTGTAATCAGAAGTTACAATTCAAACTACTACGAACGTTAAACACAAAGCAATGCAAAAGCACTTCTAAAAGACAAAGTTTTCACGGATATCTCAATACTCCAAACTCGCTCTGAACTAGCATCTGAAAACAGAGAAACTGATGTTGTCTTCGGTCTTATAGAGTTTTCTCCCAGCCGCCGAGATATTTCTAGTATTTTCTGCTTCTCGAAATTACTGGAAGGCGTATGAGTCACATATGAAATCAATTACAATTACTTAGTTACAATACCCATTATGTGATTCAGGGACCGGACCAAAATGTCGCAGAATTGTTTCCAAATGTGATGACTTATGGCGATTTCTCGCCAAACTGGCTACAAAAATTACTCGCCAAAACCATCGCCAGCTGTGCGATATCTCGCCAATTTAGCGAGATAGCCATTTACTCGATTTCACTTACAGGCACAGGTATCACTCGCCATTTACTTGCAGACACAGACGCAGGTTACTGGATTACATACTGCAATCACTTCACCTTTCCTAATGATTCTCGCTTTATCACTTACATTGGCAACTCTCACCAAGATAATGGTTCTCGATAGGTCAATGAGTGGTGAGGCTACTGACATTCGTTCGGGCTGTCACAGCTTATACCGTACCGGAAATTTCTGTTTTCGGTTATGGATCGCGCAAGTAAAAATTCTTCTTTTTGACACTGAGGTATCATGTTATGATTAGGAGGACACATTTAACTCCTTCATCATTAATTCGGAATAGGATTGTTTCCTTAGAGGCTATCTGGGTATTATCTATCTAGGTATAAAATTCGTAGCAGTATTTAGGAGATAATTTAAACAATGTTCTTTGGATCATTGAAGTTAACAGTGTCAATGAGTGCTTTATGTAAGTGATGTTTCGCAAACAACAAAATTGATACTTTTGTATGACAGTGCTCAGTTTATCCACAATTCAATTAACCATTCCTGGTTACACGGAAATTAATGCATTATTAGGATGCCAGTTTTGCTTCTTTACATCTCTTAATAATTTCTATGCTAACAGAATGAATCTAAATACAAATAGGACTTAATAGTAGCATTGAGCTCAGAGATAGAATGAGGTAGTGTAAAGTCAGCTCTTGCTCACTTTCTGAGAAGTTCCGAGATTTATTTTCTGACGATTTAGTATTGCTTTGTTGTTATTCACTTGTAGAGATATTAGGTATTTTAGAAGCAGGAGAGGTGAAAAAATGAGCAATGCTTTGGCCGGGACTCGAACCACGGACCTCTCGAATACACGTCGAGTGTGCTGACCACTACACCACGAAGACATGCCAAGAAGGAGGGAGAAACACCTTATACACTATTTAAAATTATCCAGTTTTACATTAGTAGATAAGATTTAGGTATCTGAATTGTACTTTCATACAAGTATAAATGAGCATCATTAAAAGTCCGTATGTCTTGGCACGTATATTCGAACGCGAAATATCTCTTGTCATAGAGATAATACTCTCAAAGCTCTGTCTTTCGAATTTAAAGTAAAATGTGTGGAAGAGAGAGAGAAAAAAGAACTTCTTAATGTGAAAATTTTATACAGTAAGATTAAGAATTAAGTCACGTACGTTTAGTACTCCGGCTGCTTTCTATTTTATTTAAGGAAATAAAAACTGATTTAAACCATAATGAACGATAACCCTTTGCCTTAAATTAATTCCTCCTCATAACTCTGAACAGTTTCTTTATTTCACATAGTTACAAAAACCATCACGTATTTTTAGACGTGGGTTAAATGTCGTTGCTTATAGGGAAGCTTGAAATGGATGATAAGCAGCAGGTTTCGCTGCCTGTAAGGAAAAGATGAGTTTTTTACTCTGTTAATTATTTATTAACATCTTACGTTCCCTAAAGTAATTCTAAATCTTTACGGTAGTTGCGATATTGGCCTAAATAAAATATTTTCGCTGGAATAATGCTTTACAAATACATTACCTTTCCGCAGTGCGTTTCTATTCCTAACGTACTAATTTATTATAATGTTTTCAGATTTACACAATATATATGATCATTTAATTTTGCCGTCTAAACAATAAACGAAAATCCTAATTACTACTGCTTCTCAATTTCGAGGTATTTTCCTTTCCCTAAATTTCTAAATATTTCCTTCCGGTAGATGGCTATACGAACTAAATCAGTTGAAAATTTTAAGTCTTAAAACATTGAAAAATTATTAGAAAGTTTATGAGAATCGATGACTGAGTAGTGAATTGAACCCTCTATCCGTTTGCTTTAATTGAAGTAAAATGAAATAAAGTAAGATAACAGTTTAATTATATTATATATATGTGTGTGTGTATGCATGTATGTATGTGGACCCACCAGCGCCCGAGCGGTAAAGTCGCTGAACACTGGTAGTTCGGTCCGAGGTTCGAATCCCGCGAACGGGCTGGCTGTATGGGCGTTTTCGTGGTTTTCTCCATGTGTAACGTGTATACGAGCCAGTTCCCCTTAGAAAGTCCTCCACGAATGCAACCCTCCCTTTAGGCAGATAGCCCTCGTGTGCTTTGCCATAATTGAATAACCTAACCTAACCATGTATGTATGCATGTATATATTAGCATTAATAATTTGATTAGGGTATACTACTGCTCATTAAAGTCCATTTTTCGTAGTTAATCTCCGTAACTGCAAATAAATTGCAATTCTTTCTTTTAAGTAATTTATTTATGCTTCCTTCTAGTGTTTTTTTCTTCTTCTTGCGAAAATACATTAATAAAACTACCACTTCTTTTCAACCTGTAAAATATCGAGTTTTTTGCTTATATGAGCTGGCATCACCGTTTTCAGTAGTCATATGAGTAGATAAGAGTTGCTTTACCCTTGCAGTATTTTGAACTTAAGGAGTAAAATGAAAAATATTTTTACTTTAATTTCAATACTAAAACTTAATGCAATTTACTCCATTCTCCTTCAGTAGATACTGCATTATTTCAATCACATTAAAAAATAAATTTTTAAGCCAATTTATTGCTTCCGCCAAATCTCCGGAAATGTTTTTAAATCCCTTGAATAAAACATCGTCAAGTGCATGGCAAGCTTTTGCGGATGTTTTATTTCTCAACTAACAGATCTTTCCTTTTTCATAAATAGCCTAAGAGTAATATTATGGGATCATAACGAGATAACATCAACACACTAAATTAGTATTTTGAATTAATTTACCTTTTTCTTTGGTAGATAGATTGCTGATACCCTCTACCACTACAAGCATTCCTTCAGGACATCTTTTGGAGTGCAAACAAGAAAAAGAGCTAAGTTTGTTTGTGCGGGTAATGTAAAAATTACTTTCATAAAACCATCAGCATAAGATAAAACTCTCAACTCAGCTATAAAAAACGAAAATTGCGTGGTATTGCAGCAATAATAATAAATGATATCATAGTATATAGGAACTGTTTTTATCCACGACAGTATGCGATTTGATTGTATGTAGTCTGTGTGTGTGTGGGGGGGGAATACTTTGCTAAAAACAAGAAGTTCTACTCTAGACTTTTTTACACGAGTTTGAACTCAACAGCATTGCTCATGATCTCATGTAAATATTGTTCTTTAATGCCATTTTTAATTGAGTTTCTTCCTTGTTAATGGATATTTACTCTTCCGTGTTTTGAAGTGTGTTCGCTTTGTTTTGAATGTTGATTTTTTTTGCATAACCAAACAAACGTATTTTAAAAATAAATCGCCTAAAAATGCAGGTTAATTGCTAATATTGTTTCAATTACTTTTAACATAGATTATTCCTCTTTCCTGTTTTTTTTTAATACTCACTGTGTTTTTACTCGAATTGAATATCACTTTAGATTAACTATACATGTGTTTCCCCGTGCTATCTCGGTAATCGTTCCGTTGCACCATCTGTCGATGCTAACCCCAGATTATTTAACAGTTCTCGGGGTAAGAGTCCCCATAGGCCTCTCCCTGAAGTATCCCCCACATGTTCAATGGGATTTAAATCAGGGAAGCAGCTGGCCAATCATTCTGTGGATATCTTCACTTTGCAAAAGCTCCTCAGCAACATGAGTCTTGTTTCGTAATACATTGTCATCCATAAAAACGAAAGCCGCGACCAATGGCTCCTCTGAAAAGACGCCTATGGGGAAGGATAACTTCATCACAGTAGTGAACTCCGGTAAGTGAACCTCTGTCGAAAATGTGGAATTCGTCCGCTCATTATAATTCCTCCCTACACAAACACGTCAAGGCTAATCAAAGGTCTCTTTCCAAGATGTCAGTAAGTTGAAAGCGTATCCCTACCTCTCTCCATATCAACTGGCGCCCAGAATCGTTTCTCAGAGTGAAACGGCTCTCATGCGTAAAGAGGACGTGACTCTTGAAGAAGAGCCCAGTCTTTGTGCTCTGTACATCACTGTAATCCACGCCGCCGATGGGCTGCTGCCAGTAGCATTCAAGACGGGTGAATAGGCTACTTTTATCAAGTCGTTTAAACTAAAGTAAACCGAGACACCAATCGTGTAGTTGCCGTGCGCAACTGCTGAGCACTGTTGTCTGCATTCTGGTTTCGATTACTTTTATCCTGCAAGGCCATGTATCGGTCATTAATTACTGTTTATTTTCCTTGACCTGCCACTACCAAATTTTCATACAGCTGTACATGTTGTTTGGAAGGCTTTCCAAACTCGTGAACTGAAACTTTTATACATTCCAAACTTTTCGGCGACAGATGTCAAACTACGCCCCTCCTCAAGCTTGCCAATCGTTCTACCCCGTGTAAAGGTGTCCTGGTGTTTTTTGTAGCCGTGTTATTATTACCAGTCTCACTTGTTTGACAATGATCAGCACAACATTCATCGTGGTAAAGAGTCAAATGCGACTGCCGCTGGCTAGAGCACTGAGTACAATATAGTTAACAGCCCGACTTTAGCTCAGTTCCACTCTCCAATTCTGAGAGGGAGCACCACTGGAGGAGGCGTCCGAGGATCTCCCCCCCCCTGTTCTCCTACGACCAACCTCTCGAGAAGACGTTTGGCTTACCACACATTTAGAATGTGTGCACAGACACTATACATTTACAAAGATCCATGTCTTCTCCGGAATTCGAAGCCGGTTCCTTCGGTACGGCAGAGTCAGTAACCACTGTCGCGGTTGGACGGCTTTGTAGCCGTACTGCACGTGTAATCTCATTTTCACTTCATAAAAATACCTGGAAATACGCCTTCCTTTCTCCTCTCTAAGCTGTTTTGCACTGCACGCCCTAGCGTTTTGCATTCCCTAGTTTTGCATTTGCGCCCTAGCATTCATTCACACATTAAATTCATGAGGCTCATATTTGCATATTCATCACCTTTCTATTGACTTTCCTTTTCATTGCACTGACCGCATAATGTCCTTTTGAGCAATTTATGGTTGAAAGTTGAAAACTAAATGTGTTGCTTAAATTTTGCGCACTACGCCTAGGTTTTTAAAGTTATACTTCCGAAATTTTAGGAGTGTTCATAGTCGTCTCCTCCAGCATCAGTGCACTTCTGTAGGCGAATTTTACAAAGATTAAATGCCTCAGTCATTAATTTCTTGGAATCGATGTAAAAAATGCATTTTTAACCGCATCAATCTCATCTTCGGTATGAAAACGTCATGCACTTAAGTTCTTTTTTAGATTATAAAATAGCCAAAAGTCGCACATAGCTATCTCGGGAGAATAGGGTGAATTTTCTATCACTTTGATGTATTTCTGTTCAAGAAAATCAAATCTCAATCTTGTTGAATGAGAAGATGCATTATCACGGTGTAGCATGCGTTCTCTAACATTCACTTCTTGAAGAATTTCTAAAATTCTTGAAGAATTTCTATAATTTTTCAAGAAGTAGAATTTCTTTCTTCTTCTTTCTGTACCAGTTAGCTGTGAATATCTTCTGTCCTTCCAACTTGATGGCTTTGAAAGAAGGCATACATAACTTTCTTCATGACACGTAGTCTTTTCACCATTGTGAGCATGGGATCATATTCAATCAACCGTACTTTACTTTCGTGACCTGTAAGAGCTTCAAAAATATGTTTCATCACCAGTTACGATTTTAGAAATAATTACGACGACCACTATCTTTAAGTAGCTTAAGGGTTTCGTTACTGATTCTGACACGCTCCTCTTTTTGGTGCTCAGTTAAATTATGTGGAAGCCAACGGCAAACTACGTGTGTCCAAAAGTTTTGCATAATTGATAATTATGTGAATAAAGAAGGAACTGTAAATCAGAATGGAGGAAAACCTGATATGCGAGTGTAAAATGGTTATAAAATAAGGAAGCAAATCAAAAGAACGATAATTACTTTTATTATCCAAAGTAGCAGTTTGAAAAAAAACTGAGAATAGTAAGGGTTCACACTTTAAAGAAAAAATGAAAGAAAACATTTAATAAATTACTGATGCTGCAGTTTAATAAGGCGTGTGGTCACTTCTGACAGCCAGGCACGCTGCACAGCGGTTTACCATACTTGCTATGAGATGATGAATGAGTTGTGGGCTCAAACGGTTCCAAGCTTCTTGGAGAGTTCTCTTCAGTTCTGTAACGGAGCTCGGTAGGTGCGAAAGGCTGCAATTTGTCTCCCGAGCATATCCCATACATGCTCGGTAGGATTTAAATCATGGGAGTTCGCAGGCCACGACATGCGCTGGATGTTTTCCGTTTCAAGGAAGTTATCAACTAGCACCGCTCGGTGATATGGCGCATTATCATCCATAAATATGAAGTCAGGACCAACAGCACCTCGAAACAAGCGAACATAAGGCTCAAGAATTTCGTCTCTGTATCTTTGACCAGCCACAGACCCCGTGTCAAAGAAATGGAGGTCTCTGCGGCCGTCCATCATGATACCTGCCCATACCATTACTCCCCTTGATGGAAAGTGATGTCTTTCCGATATGTTTCTTGGTTCAAAACGTGTTCCACGTTCTCTCCATATCGTTACACGACTAAAATCAGTACTCAGACTAAACTGGGACTCTTTACTGAACATCACATTGGCCCACTCTCCCACACTCCAAAGTTGATGTTTCAAACTCCAGTTCAAACGAGCGCGTTTCTGCGCAGACGTGAGGGGAATGCAAACTGCTGGTCTTCTGGCATACAGGCTAGCATGATTGAATCTCATGTAAACAGTTTGTCTCGAAATTCGTATTCCTGTAGCGACTGTGAGCGCCGAACCCAGTGCTCTAGCAGTAGTGCTCCTCTGACGTCGCGCACTTATTACCAGATATCGGTCTTGGAGAGGGGTTGTGACTCTTGGTCGACCTGATACTGGTCGTCGGGTAACATCACCCGTTCTTTGAAACCTCTGCCACAGTCTTGAGATCACAGACTAGTTCACATTCAGAATTCGAGACACTTCGGTTTGTAATCGTCTGGATTCCAGCATTCCAACGATTCTTCCTTTCGCAAACAACTCCAATTGGCGTCTTTGTGCCATCATTCACCTTGTTTGATGGTTAGCAACGTTCTTTCGCATAGCAGTTGCCCGAAACTTGTCTGAACTGCCTATGCTGCGTGAATCGGTTTCTCTGCGTTCCGACATGCGCAGGTGTTTCTCGCAGAACGTAGTTGACTGAAAAGTTTTGCATAAACTCAATGTTTCTTCTTCACCCAATTAATATCCGCAAGAAATTTGGAATAATTTTACGAATATTTACTCCATGTTTTTCGCATTTTACAATTTATGCTTAACTTTTGGACAGCAGTGTAGGTTCCCCATATGCATTTTTTTATGAATAATTTTATGCATGGCGACAATGTTAAGTTCCTTGTGTATCATTTAGTTTTAAGATTAAGTCGATTAAGATTTTCCGTATGACAGACACATTATCCGGAATTGCTGCTGACAACGGCCTTCCTGTATGTTCTTCATTCTGAAGAGAGTTGCGACCTCTGTGAAATACTGTAAACAATCTGAATACAGTAGCACGAGACGGATCTTCATTTTCAAATGCTAACTGTAGATGTTGAATACATTCTCGATTTAAGCTCCACTTCAAAATCACAGAAAATTATAGCAAGATAATGTTCTCGTGTGAGCCCAATTTTTTCCTTCTTCCTAAAATTTATCTACGCTAATCTACTTGCATTTGCCCTATAAAAATCGTCTGCTAGGCTAAAACACTTCATATTTTCAAATCTAACAGTTAACGTTTTTTGCCACACATCGTCTGCGCGTATCTCAAAAATTTCATAGGGGCCTGATTATTTTAATTATCCTGGCTCGAATCTTCTAAAACAGCGATTCACAACCGGTCTGGTACGCAACAAAGTATTTTTAACTATTAAATTCAAAAGTTAAATACCTCGGTATCCTGTTCAAGTACAATATTTTTCTCTCTAACACTAGTAAATTTATGCCATCTGACCTTTGTTCAAGGTCTGTAGCCGCTCATAGACTTTATCAAATTTATCTTTTTTTATTTTCACAAATATTCTTTTAGCCACAGACATAAAAAATTGTAATAAATGATGTTTTTAAAGGGACTAACAGAAACAAATGTTGAATTTAACAGGAAATAAAAATACGTTCATGTAAAAAGACAATAATAGTACTTCATTAATTCTTTTAGAGTTGATCGATTTATTAGCCATGCCTACACTTTACGTCGCCACCATTTCTGGGCTCATATTGCTCTATTTTCAATTAGAATAATTTTTTTACATCGATTTGCTGTCTCTAACAGCAGGTATTTTGTCTTCTTGTTGCTTTGTATTCTTTACTTTTCTACGCAATTTGAGAATATCGTTTTTTGTTTTTGAAGAACTCGTAATGTATTGTGCATTTAAATATCTGTGAAAAAATTATTGACTTAGATTTTCAAATTGGAAAAAGGGCTAAGATTAGCTAAGCGGAAAAGTGAAGATTCACAAGTGATGGATCCAGGACATTTTACTAGCACTAAGAATATTGAAAAGAAAAATTGTTTGAGAAAATATAATGAAAGTTATTTACCATTTGGGTTTACTTGGAACGGAGACGAAATGGACCCTCAAACTCAATGTATTGTTTACGGAGAACTATTATCCAATAAAAGTATGAAACAATCGTTTCCTAAAAGACATCGTGAATTTAAGCAGGCCGGTATAAAGGATAAATCTGAAGAATATTTTAAGAAGAAATCCGAGTTCAAAAATAGTAAACAAGTAAGGAAAGGTTTTGTAACTTCAAGTGAAAACGTTTTGGAAGGTACTCACCTAGTAAGCCAAAACATTGCCAATACTGGCAAGCTCACACTGTTGGAGAAAAACTTATATTTACCAGCAGCTAAAGATGTCGTTTTGACGGTATTCAAAGAAAAATCGGCTACTGAACTCAATAGTATTTCGTTATCAAATGACACAATAAGTAGACGAATTCATGAAATAGCAAATTCCATGAAAGAAACACTTATTCAAAAAATAAAACACAGTGAATATTTCGCATTGTAAATGGATGAAAGTACTGATATAACGAAATTTGTTAAATGTTTAGTTTACATGTGTTTCGAAGAATTTGTCGGAAAGTATTTACACTGCCCTCCAAAAGTTAAGGAACAACATGTTTTTCAAAGCTTACCATTACAAAAATGTCAGCAACATTTAAATTCACAATTTACTAGGTTTAAGAAAATATACGCAAAAACAATAGCTAACACTTTTTTTTATAAAAATGAATATTTATGTAAGAGTTGGAGAAAAATGCAAAGATTGTAAGTTTTGTTCACGAGTGTTGATCTTTAATTAATATTAGCGGTTTCGTTGACAATATCCAGGAGAAATCGTTTGCCCGATTTGTTGAGGTAGCGAGCGATCGGATTGATGGAAATGGGGATGTCATAAGCTAATGCTGCTAGATGTCTCAATGTCTCCCGCAGAGTAGTCAGCGACTATGGAATCAATTTGAATCCAAGGATTCTGTGTCTAGAAGACATGCTCCAGGCAGACCAAGAGTTACAACACCTGCGGGAGACCGTTATTTAGCTCTTTCGGCCCGAAAGAGGAGTGACATTATTGTGCCTGAGCTCGTGGCAGATCATTTAGTGGTCACAGGAACAAGAATCTCAGCTAGTACAAAACGCAGACGCCTGCACAATACCGGCCTGTATGTTAGACGACTTGTTGTTTGTGTCCCCTTGCCCAAAGAACACAGAGCTACCCGTTTATGTTGGGCAGTAGAAGATTTCTTCTAGACCACTCAACAATGGGCTTCTGTTCTCTTCACAGACAAGTCCAGGTTCACATGCGAGAATGATTCAGGAGGACAGCTGATCTGGAGAGAACAAAGGTACAGCCAATCCCACATTATGAAATGCCACAGTTACAGAGGTGGTGGAATAATGGTTTGAACTCGGATCTCTCTTGGTGGTCACACTCATCTGCATGTTTTTTATGAAGGAACTTTGACCGATGTGAGATTTCGAAACGAGATCCTTGATCAATATATCCGCCCATAAACCACTGCTATTGGTCCCGGATTTCTTCTGACGGACGACAATGTGCGCCATATCGAGCTCGGGTTGATGAAGATTATCTTGTTGGTCACGGTATGGAGCGGGTGAAATGGCCAGCTCAGTCCCCAAATCTGAATCCAATACATCTTTGGGACTACCTTGGCAGACAGGTTGCTGCTTTAAATCCTCTTCCAAAGAGTTAGATGAGCTTGAGCAAGGATTACTCCGTCTTTGGCTGTTGCTTCCCATTTCGCTGACCGACAACTTAATTGACATCATGGAAAGCGGCTGCTCCCAATGTAGCAGCTAAGGGTGAACACATGCCTTATTAGAACCTAATTTTGTAATGCTACCATCACATTTTTCTTCGAAAACCTGTGATGTACAGTTTTTCCAAGACTGGATTTCTCTACCAAGAGTGCAATTTTTTGTTGAAATTCATGTTTGTGATGATTAAAAAGTATTCTACGTCACATTCATTAAAAAACTGTTTAGTGAACATGTGCTCTAAATTTCTTGTTTCTATGTTGCTTTATTCTCAAATTAGACACCAAAAACATGCTGTTCCTTACCTTTTGGAGGGCAGTGTATTTTGTGAATCCCTTCGTGATAGAGCAACTGCAAATGAAATTTTTAAAGTAATTGACACTTTTATGTCTGAGAAGGGTATTCCTTCGAATAAGTGCTTTGCCATATGCAGTGACGGAGCTGGGGCTTTAACAGGAAAACACCCGGTGTGATTTCTGAAATGAAGAAAACGGTGTGATGTTTGAAATGAAGAAAGTCGTACCTGAAACTAAATTTACTCACTGCTCCATTCATCGCGAAGCTTTAGTAGCCAAAATAATCCTCGAAACCCTGAAAATCGTTTTGAATCAAGCTGTGGAGATTGTTAATTTTATTAGAAGCCGAACTTTAAATTCAAGAACATTTACGATTTTATGCCAAGAAATGGACAGTGAACATGAAAGGCTTTTGTTAAATAAGGTGGTTATCCAGAGGCAAAGTTTTCAATCGTCTTTTTGAACTTCGATCAGAAATTCAAATTCTCCCCTGTGATTCAAAATTTTAATTACAAAAATGTTTATTTAGCGAATTTTGAATGGCGTGTTTAGCATACTTAGCTCATATTTTTAGAAAATTAAATGAATTAAATTTAGGATTACAAGGACAAAGTGTTAATTTATTCACCATTTATACCTCGAGCTCATAATCAAAGAATTGGATAATAATATTTTAAGCTTTTTACCACTTTTAGAAAGTTTTCTAACCAAAACTAATTTGAAAATAACAGAAGAATTAACATTCGACATTAAAGATCATTGTTTCTTATTGATAAATAATTTCAACATGTATTTTCCAGAGGATTATGAAAAAGAAAATTGGATTCGAGATCCATTTTGTTGAAATGTACCTGAAATTGTATCTCGTGAAGGAAAAGAACAGTTGATAGCAATTTTCTATGATCGAATTCTAACTGATGCTTTCAAAGACAACACATTTGTTAACTTTTGGTTGAACCGAAAAAAAATTGACATTTCAAATAAAGCTGTCAAATTTTTATTGCCTTTTTGCACAACCTATTTCTGTAAACAAGGAATTTTTTCCATGTTATATTTGAAAAATAAATATAGGAAAAGTTAAAAGTGGATCTTAATTTACGGATAAAACCAAGTGAAATAAGACCAGGCATAAAGAAATTTTATCTTTCTTAAACAGTCCCAAATTTCTCTCTAAATTTTAGATTTAAAGTATTATAACTGATTTCTGTTGACAACTTGAAAAATATTCATTGTAAAATGTAGTGGTGGTACTAAACTTTTTCAGTTTTTGTTTAGATGGTACGTGTTAGTCAAAAGGTTGAGAACCTTTGCTCTAAAATTCTAATGATCTGGATCATTTGCTGTTCTCTGAGACCATGCGGGTTTATCTATTAGTTTATATGTTTTTAATTTTTTCTTTTATTTAAGCAATACGAATGGATAAAACAGTACAGTATGTATACTTTAAAAATTATTTAATGTATTTAAAAGAATCTGTTATGATAAATGTATTACTTCAAAATAAAAAGTAATTTAGTGCAAGCTACATGACGCGCATTATCTCGCTTAATTCAAAAACGATAAATTATGTTACCACTTATCGACAACAAGTCATCTGGCAAATATACAAGTTTTCAATTATACGTAATCACATATGATTTCGCAGAGATATAAATTAAAGCATTGTTAACAGAGTAGTAATTACGTATGATACGCAAATCTGCCACTCTTTGTTCAATTCACAAGTCACTTTTAGTCATAACACACATATTCATATATTCCTTTTTTAAAACAATCTAAGCAAATCTAATCGATACGCAAATTAGTTTAGTGGAAATGAATGGAAAAAGAGGTTATGCGTTTTATGTTACGGAAGCAAAAATGAATTTCTCAGTTTACTTTCAGTAGAGTAAAAGCAAGAACATCATTTATTTAGAATTACAGTTTACATAAATAAACGTTAATTTCATGGTTATTTTATTTAAAATAAAAATAGGTCGTGTGCTTAGGCAAATGAAAATAAATGCATTATTGAATATTTTTTCGAAGTGAGTGCGTTTTGTATGGATTGACGGGAATAAGATGTTTTATTCATTTAAACCATATAATCTTTTTTGAAATAAAATCAGGCAAACACAAATGTTTCTCTGATTTGTGTTACAGTAAATACGCAATTGCTTGCAGAAAACACTGGCTTTAATTATCTTGATTTTCTGGAAGAGCTATGTTCCCTTATAAACAAGGCACTTGTCATGTTGTAAAACCTTGTTTTTGAAAGTTACAAAACCATGGAAATTCATTTGAATTAAATTAGGCACCATGTGAGACAACGAAAGTGCATACTTGTCATGGCATTGAATCAAAGAGAGTTTGAATATGTACTTGAATAATATTGTTAAAGCCCTGTTTCTTAAATCCGAGCCTAAAATTGATTCGTAATGGTTGTGGGACGAGTGTCAGGAGAGATTTTCTGCGTCACAAAATACTTCACACATTCAAAAGAAGACATGTCTAATGAATGTCAAGGGCTAAGGAAAAAGTGATATCTGACATGCTGAGGAGTCAAACATTTCTAGCAATATGTCGACGGGTACTCTACCTCCCGAATTAAGGGTATGGCTTCGAGTTTCCCAACCCTCCTGTACAGCGATTGCTTCTGAGGGTACCTTTAGTTCTTAACTGTCGAGCCCATGACACCCGTCTACACACACTTAGTAAACGTCCAGTATGACATTGGATAATACACTCCGGAAGGTGATATTTAACTCTGTAATAACCAGCATCTACCCGGTCTTCTGTATACCTCATAAAGAAGAGGAATTCGTGGGAAAAAGATGATCTTTTGCCAATCAAAGATCTCTGTTGATCAGCCCGATTATAAATACAGGCGTCTATGACTTTGTATCAATAAAATCATACGTAAAAGAATGCATGCACGCAATCTACGGCACAGCAGACAGCGACGAACTATTGAAGCTATTGTCGAGATGAAGCTGCACAGTCCTTCAATGTCATGCGGATGAAGTATCATTTCATGTCAACGTAATATTTCATAGCCCATTTCAAATTTGATTTCGACTTTCTGGAGAGATATTAACGAGTATTTGAAAGTTCTTCCTATTTTTGCTCATTTATAGATAATGTTATTATACATGAAAATTACCTACAATTTATTACAAATGCAATTTTGCTTCAGTCTTAAATTTCTCCTATATTTGCATTGCTGTTCTGATAAATACTTTGAAAAACTTTACTTAGGAAAACTTTCTTCAAAGCCTAATTTTTCGCCTGAGTTCACATATTTCAAAAATATACGACTCGTACTTTTGCAAAATTTAAGGACTCGTAGCAAAGTTAATCACAAAAGCTTTGGGAGATATGCGAAGTTAAATCTCCATGACCACTTTTCTTCCATCAGAAAGCTTTTTTCTGATGGAAGAAAAGTGGTCATGGAGATTTTGGTCAATTAATGTGATACTATGTGTGATGTCGTAAAATGAGATTAAAAACTCAAATTTCATGCAAAAGTAGGAAACGAATAAAAAGTGTATTCGCTTTAGTAGAAAGCAGAAAACAAATTTTAAAATATTTAGGAATTATGATTGCATTACAAAGGTGACAATGTTTAAGAGAACACATCTGAATGAATGCACACACGATCATATCTTCGACAAGCTGGAGGTAAAGCACAGTTTTAATAGTGTATTGAAAGCGTCTGGCATTGCCCACAACATTGCTTCACATACGTTGAAGACCTTCAGAAGTACAGGCTGACTATTAGAAATATCAGTTGCGGTCGCACTAGGAAAACAGCGCTAAAATATTTGTATAAGCCAAAAGAGATTGTTAGAAGGCAGGCGCTTAAAAAGCATAGAGTATTGTGTAACGAGATGTTTGCACATAGGCAGACATTTTGCAAGATGATCTGAATGCATTCCTTTAGCCTAAGCATCGGAAGCCACCAAATCTGGACAACAAAACAATGGAATATAGTATTCTTTACTTATAAGAATCGTGCAGTCTTGCGAGCGATCCTAAATATCACCTGGTCTGCAGAGAGATAAAAACTCGGTTTCATCAGGCAAATAATACCAAAGGACAGCGGCAGAGATTCAGGTATTATGGCTTGGAGCAGAATAATGCTCAATAGTCGTCCTGAGCTCTACCTATTCGGTGTGGGTTTCATAATAGCGAACTTCAATTGCGGTGAGGTGATCCTTCTCCGTATGTTCTTTTCTGAAGCGTCATAGCTTCAGACTTCCTTTTTTAACACCATAATGTCACAGCATATTGTATAGATGCCGTAAATGAATTATTGGAAAATGATACACGTCTAGAAATAAAAGTGAAATATCTCTAGTATGAATTTGCTGCAAGACTTCCAAATCTCAGTCCTATAGACTATGTGTGATATGCTCTTGCAAAACGTCTCGCGGCCAAACCACATTCACTATACAGTGCCCCTCATCTGAATATAAGACTTTCAGAAGAGTGTTACGACTCTCACGTTAAGCATTAAGAGATGTTTGGGAAACCTTCATTACTATTAATAGACATTATAATATCTTATCATTTTTCTATCTATGAAATGGGTGTACCTATAAAACTGTTAGTTTTGCTTTCCAGCCCTGTCTTATTAACCCTCTAATTTAATCTTTCTGTACTTTTCTTTTTCATTCGTCAGTGCAACGTGTAGTGATTTCTCTGTGGTATGGTTTTTATTTCTTATTGTTAAGATTCTTTTTTCTTGCTAAAGTTTTAAAAAACAGAATAAAAAAATTTGATCATTAAGTTTTATTTCGAATACCAGTGTACTACTTAAGGAAAACACTGAAATGAACGGTAATATGAGTAGTAATTATATGTAAAAGACCTAAGTGTTACAAACATTTTCTTAATTTGCCTAAGTTCTTATGCCTTGTGTTTACAATAATATGTACACTGCTCGAAAAAAAAAAGGGGGTGGGATGTTCTATATTTCCCGTTCTACTGGGCCGATTGACGAAATTCAACTTGCGTTTTTCATGTCTCGAAAGCGAGATTTAGAATATATATTAGATTTATATATACAATTGTTCCAATAGAGGCATTCTGATGAAAAATCGGACTTTTTTGGAATGACATACCAATTCTTTTCCATATTTCGATTCTACTACTCACATTATGCCAAACTGCCAAGTTTTGTAAAAATCGCACGAGTAGTTTTAAAAAAATTAGCTCTCAAATCTTTGGCTCCTCAGTAGCAATTGAATTTGGTATATATTTTTTAATATCTCTTTTTTTATTAAACGTATTCGATTTTTCTTTTAATATTTCTAAATTTAAGTTCATTCCAAATAAAATTCGCCAATTTTTTATGATTTATTTTTTAAATTTGTATTTTAAATAACTTTTATAAATTTTTCGAAAAAAATTTTGAATAATAACCTATAAAATTTTTGCCATCATCTTAAAGTAAATGTATAACTAAACATAAAAAATTATAGTTTTTTTCATAAAAATTTCCTAAGATTTACGTGAATTTACATTTTGGCGCGTTTTCAAAATTGGCGTATTTATTATAAGCGATAATAACGAAAACGTGGTTTACGCACTCTGTTAAAATTATTTGGAAGTATAAACGATGACTTTTTCCGCTCGTGGACAATGAAAAAAAGGAAAAAATAGGATAAATTAAAGAAAATATAATATAAATATTCTATAAATTAAGAATTCTTCTTCTATAAATTAAGAAGTTCATCAAGTGAATTATTCTTGGCGCAAGCTGAAAAAAATCCGCTAAGACAAATTTTTAAATTTCTCCATAAATTCTCACCAAAAATTACAACATTTAATATCTAGGCATAATTTGAGTTGTAGAATCGAAATATGGAAAAACAGTGGTATGTTATTTCAGAAAAGTTCGATTTTAGGTCAAAATTCCTATGTTAGGATAATGCTGTATAGAAATCTAACATATATCCTAACTCGCGCTTTCGAGACATGAAAAACGCAATTTGAATTTCGCCATTTGGTCCAGTAGAATGGGGGATATAGAACTGTCCCCTCCCCGTTTTTTTTCCTTTTTTTGCGCAGTGTACATTCGTAGATAAAACACATAAAAAAAGCATGACCAATGATTTGAATGGGAAAGAAGATGTGCAATAATTTCACATGACGTACAATGATTCATAATAAATACAATGGTTTCATGTTGATAAGATATGGTAAAACTAGTTATATCATTTTAATTCTTTTGATTGCACTCATTCCAATTTGTAATGTTTGGTTTGAAGTTTAATAATTAAGATTTTATTCATTTAATAAATAAATAAAGAAATCTGATGTCTTTTGGATTTTACATTAAGCCCAAAGGGCCTTTTATTAATGTTTTGTATGTCACCTTTATTTCTTAAATATCACGTTCTTCGCACTTAAAATATAATATTCAATCCAACAGCAATATCGCGAAATATTTAAAAGACCATATCTATAGAATTCCCGATACGCTGTCTCGCGCCCTGGAGAAAAAAAAATTCCCATACAGCTTTGCCATTGATTGCTTTGAAATCGTTGAGTTTCTTAATCAAAAACTCATAAATGCTTTATAAAATATGAAATGGATAATAAAATAAATTCCAAATTCCAAATTTGGGCTTCCAGATGCCCATATTCGGGTGGAGATAAACGTTATTCAAAATTTGATGGCTCTAGGTACCGTTGTTTTATCACAATGCGAGAAATATACATACATTTATGCAAATTCCTCATTATTCAATTTCTTTAAATGTAATAGAGGACTATAATATTTGGTAGCAACAATTTCAAAAGTGATTCGCCGTTTATAGTGAATCAATGCAAAATGCCAAAACGAAATTAATAGCCCTTTTGAGCTAACAGTCCTTTGCTCTAATAATACGGAATGAAAAAAAAGACTCATTGTTATGATGTGATGAATGATTACTCTGCACAGAGGTACGTAAAACATAACGCTAAAAACAATTTCACAGTTTTTCATAAGGGTAGAAATGTTTCAAAAAATGTCTCAGTTTATGTATTATGATAGGTTTAATCTTAAAATTTATATAATTTCTGTTATAAATTACATAAACTATTTATATTATAAGTTGACAAATATTGTAAAAATTACAAGAGGAAAACAAAGTCATAAAGAGCTATGTACATTGCTTTTAAGTACTTCAAGCTATAAGGTATTTTCTCTCTCCTTTCAGCATGCGTTCGTGTTGTAACGGTAGCACACTCGTTGCGTATTCGGGAGGTCAAGGTTCGAGTCTCGGAGAGGGCATTGCACATTTTTCACATCTTCTGCTTTAAAATAACCTAATGACTCTTCAGAGTAAGTAAAACACAGCTTTCTATTGAAGCACCGTGACAAATAAAACGAACTAAACAGAACACCAAAACAATTAAAACTAGAGCCTTTTTTAAGGTCAAAAACTCACACTTTTGTATTTCTTAAACTGGGGTGACAGCCAAAGTATATTATTGAAACAGTTAATTGTAAACAAGCGAATATTCTTTGCCTAATATATGGTGCAAGAAACATATCTTATTCATACCAATAACGATGCGATTGTTTTAAACATTATTAATTATGTACATTATTATAAGTAACATGAATTATATGCATTAAATGTATCATTAGTACTATACTATACTTTAAGAATACTATTAAAAATAAAGTAAAGCTGTAAATTGCTAAGAAGTAAGTATGCTGCATTTAAATCACTTGTTTAGCAATGAATTGATTTTATTTGAAAGACAAAGATTTACTAGAGTGGAAAAACCTGTGAGAACTATCAATTTACCAGTCCGTATTGGTCATAAGTAAAAGGTTTTATATATCATACAAAGGCAGTATTTGCCATGCAATGATAGATGCTCTTGCAGCAAATTTTTACATGGCGTAATATAACCTTATAAGGTATATCTCCCACATTCTTAGCGTGCCTTCGTGGTGTAATGGTCAGCACACTGAGCCGGTATTTCAGAGGTCCGTGGTTCGATCCCCGGCGAAGGCATTGCATATTTTTCATCTCTCTTGTTCCAAAAAAATACCGAATGTCTCTACAGTGGCGCCCGAACTAAAAGGGCTGTGGATGATGACTCTCCACACCCAGGATTTGGCGACTAGGTCCCCTAAAACCCTCGTCGCCCTTTAAAAAGGGGAGTATATAAGGTATATCTCCCACATTCTTAGGTAGTATATCTCACCACATTCTTAGGTATATCTTCAGGTATATCTTACCACATTCTTAGGTATATCTCCCACATACTTCATTACTTCGTGATGTAATGGTTAGCACACTGAGCCGGTATTTCAGAGATCCGTGGTTCGATCCCCGGCGAAGGCATTGCATATTTTTCATCTCTCTTGTTCCAAAAAAATACCTAAAGTCTCTACAACCTAGTCATAGCGGGACTCGGAAAAGGAGAAGAAACTGCTTCCGATGTCAGTAAGCTTAATTTTTTCTTCAAAGTATTGGGCTCCCTTATCTATATTTCATGTTTATTTTGTTATATAAACCTAATCATTTAACAATAACATAAGCCCTTTTTTTCGCTTTGCTTTGATATGTTTCTAAACATTCTTACTTAACCGCCCAAGGTATACTGACGGGTATTTCATCTATTTAGTTTTATCTTGCGCTTCATCTGACACTTACATTTTTCAAGTTTAACAGTAGCTGACCTTCGCAACTTGAGATCTTACTGCAGACGTGCAATGTGTTTCTAATTCGAAACTGATTCTTTATTATATATTCGCTTTGAAGATCTTCGATTTTATGTTAATTTACCAGCTTCTTTTAAGTCGTTATAAAATTTTTAGATAAACATCAATCTAAGTTTACGTTTTTATTTTTTTTGCATAAAAAAAAACGTTTTTGGAAACAAAATTTGTATATTACATTTAAGAGTATGAAATTTAACGGTCAAACCAAAAACAGCAACTCAATGCGTCTGTGCTTTGAAGTTCCGTTAAAATTTGACGATGCCACACCTCTGTTCAGATAATAATGAAAGAAATGAATGCGTAATTTTTAAAGTCTCAGTTTATAAAGCTTTCTTTCGATTGAAAAATAGCGATTACACGCGTTTATATCAGCGCAAGATTATATCAAGTGTAGAAATGCAGAAACACGTAACATAATTGTATGTTTATATTGATGAAAGATTTTAAATGGACGAATATAACATTAAATGATTAAACTCCCATACGAATTTCACTCTTAAGGAGTATTGCAAATCAAGACTTAATTAAAAAACGTGCTTAGTAAATTTCAATATATTGTAAGGTTTATCCTAGTTTAGTAAAAGTTATTTTAAGTTATGCTTTTTTCCTATTTATTCTAATTTCAGCTTACAATTTCCTACCAGAATGTAATTTCAGAAACGCAGTGAATGCAAATGAGTAATCTTTAAGTCGATGTTTCGCTGACTTCGAGACGGTCTGATTTTCCTGAGTAGCGCGCGTTTGCCTTTTGGTTACGTTCTCTCTTAGGATACTACGCTCGGTAATACTTTAGACCCTTGCTTGGCTTCGCCGATCTAATTAATATTTAGGGGGCAACTGTTAGAATTCTGATACCTTCGGTTATATCATTCCGATAGCTTTAGTTAAGCTTAGTTTAGTTTAAATTCATTATTATTTAAGTTCAAGCCCAAGTGTAGGCTTTGTGTATACTCCGAGTTAGGAGTTGATTGTATTTATTTTGAGAAATAAAGAGTAGTCAACCCTTCTTAAGTCTTACGTGTTTGTTCACACACTTAAGCGATTACTCCCTTGTTACTGCTGGTGGGGTTCTAAGCTAGAACTTTAGAATTAAATAAGTCAAACTACACATTTCGCGCCCGAAAGTGTTCTTAAAAAACCATGCCGCTAGGTAGTGAAGATTTCTCGTTGACCTCTCCCACCTTTCAGTTCTCTCAGCCGCAACCAAACCCGATGGAGGGATTTGGATTCATCTTGGAAACTATGAGAGCGGCGATGAAGCCTTTTACAGCAGCTTTTGATGGAAGAGGATCCGTAATGACCTTTCTGGAGCAGTTAGATATACACTTCACATCATATCCTGTCAACCAGCCGCAGAGAATTATTATAGCTGCGACGAATTTAGAAGGTCAAGCTCTCAACTGGTACAAGAATATTGGCTACAGTTTGTTGGGGAGATCAGGGTCCGAAACTTGGGAAAATTTTTAAAATTCGCTATTGAAAGCATTCTCACTTGTAACAGAGCACGCAAGACTGGAATCAGAATTGTTCAGTAAATATCAAAGTAATGTTGACGAGTTAGAGGACTTCATCACTTGAGAAAGATCCATATTGGCAAAGTATTATATGAAAAAAGACCCGACAAGGAAATCGGTGAAATAATTTTGCCGCGGTTGCTTCCTTTAATTTAAAGATTTTCTTGAAGTTAGAAATCCGCAAACGCTGGAAAGCTTATTCGAACTAGCTGTCAAATTTCAGAGTAGGCGAACGGCCGAAAACGCGTGTGCGAATAATTTTAGGCAGTATTCAAGGTTTCATGCTCAGACGAAACCTCAAGGTAAGCAGAATTCCTATCGGCAAGAGGAGAAAATGGCAAAATCGGATAAGAAAAAAACTTGTCAGACCAAAGGGTGGGGAAATAAAATGCTGTTGGACCAAGCGGTTGAAAAGAAAAATTTAAACTAGTCTCAGTGACCACAAGGAGGGTGAAGTCACCGTGTGGGAAGGTAAATCCCTCAGAAATCAAACTGAATATGATAGTCGTACAAAATTTGACCTTACCAGAAATCCAGGGTGTCCGCCGATAACATCGCGGCAAAAACATTGCGGACGAAAACGTTGCGGAGAAAACAATGCAAGGTGAAAACGTCGTGGTAATAAATATTTGCTGAAAATGTAAAATAGAAACTTGAGCATAGAAAATTAACGCAACTTATAGCACTTAATTTTAAACTGACATAGTTAACTAACAAAGGGCATTAATAAATTATTTTTTATAAACTTTTACTGGTAATTTTTCATGAAAAGTATAATGTAAAAAACAATAGAAAAAGAAAGATAAATAATTGCATGATCTTATCTATAAAAAAATTGCCAAGTTAATTATGATATCATTTTCTTCACTTTTGTTAATCTGATACTCTTACAGTGAGAATTATTTCTTGTTTTGTTTAAATTTCTTGTTTTTTTAAAATTTATTAGTTATTAAAAAATATGGAAGTAAAAATTATCCTTCTTTTCCACCTTGCTCTCGTAAATCATTACGAGAACATCCATTTACAATTATTAAAGCCTGAAAAACGCACGCGTGCTATGTTATCGTCATGCGATGATTTGTAGGTACTTTATTTTTTACCATGATATTTTCGACGACGATGTTTTTAAACTGCGAAGTTTTTAAACCGCTTTATTTTCGACGATAATATTTTGTACCACGATGTTTCAGAACTTCGATGTTTTCTCTTTGGTTTATTTTCTCTCACGATGATTTGTACCATGACATTTTCGCCTTGCTTTGTTTTCTCCGCAACGTTTTCGTCCGCGATTTTTGTGCCCCGATGTTTTTGGCTGTAACCGAAATCCAGATACTATTGAACGCCGTCACTGCGACCGTCTTACTGGATACCGGGGATCAAAGCAGCTTCCTCTCGCAGGATTATTTTGAAAAGGATTTTCTTTGTTATCCACTGTTTAAGACAACGGGAGACTGCTGCTCAAGGAAACAGTGTGTCTGCTTGGGAAAAGTGGGGCTGCAGTGTTCAAAGTGTTCAAATAAAAAATGAGGTTCAAAAAATAAAGTTTCTTATAGTAAAGATTTTATTGACCGAAGTCATACTGTGCGTTGATTTCTTACGCGCAGCTAGCGCAAAAATTAATTGTAAAGATTCTACCTTGCAGGTCAATATGAACAAAATTCAAGAAGAAAAACCTGCAGTTCCGGAGATGAATCTAAGTCACCTCGAATATGAAGAAAAAGAGAAAATTCAAGAAATGGTAATAAATTTTTCTCAATTATTCGATGAAAAACCTGACTTCTGCCAGATTGTCTCTCATAACACCGACACTGCCAGTGAGCCGCCATTTCGTTCAAAACCGTACAGATATGATCGGGTGAAGGAAGACATTTTCGGGCAACACATTAAGAAAATGCTCGAGGATAAGATAATTACGCCATGTACCAGCACCTATGCTAGTCCTGTAGTTTTATGTAGAAAGAAGAATAACCTGCTACTCGCAAATCCGAACGCATGGAGATTCGCTATTGATTACCGAAAATTAAATACCATAGCGAAATACCCCACATTTCCCCTCCCGATAATAAATGAAATTATAAGAAAAATTCGGTCGAGTAAATATATGACCACTTTAGACCTGACGTCAGGCTATTTTCAAATTGCAGTAAAATCCAAGAATGTCGAAAAAACAGTTTTTATTACAAAGTAAGCGTGTATGCCATTTTGACAATGCCGTTTGGCTTAAGCGGAGCTCTTGGGCAAACGCACAGTCATCTATCTCGATGATATTATTGTGACAAGCAAAACCCTAGAGGAACACATTAAACATTTAGAGGAAGTTTTTTCATTATTTTATGAAACGGGACTCAAAATTAATTCTAAAAAGTGCAAATTTGCCGCCAAGGAATTGAGGCACCTCGGCTATAAAATCTCGAAAAACGGTATTGAAACTAACAACTCCAAAATTTTAGCGATCAAAAGTTATCCACCGCCAAACACGGCTAAGAAATTATCATCCTTTCTGGGAATGCGTTCCTATGATAGAGTATTCATTAAGATTTTGCAAAGATATTTGAAGCCTTGTTGGTGCTTAAACGAAAAAAACTAGGTTCAGATGGACAGCGGTGGCGAACAAGGCGTTTGAAGAATTGAAACACGCCTTAATTAATGTCTCTGTTCTTAAATTCTCGCAAGGGAATCAAAATTTAGAGACTGCAGCAGACACATCAGACTACGCAGTTGGCGCAGTTCTTTCCCAAAATGGGCAACCAATAACTTTCTTTTGCAAGACGCTTAGTCAAGCGCAGCGAAATTATACGGCAACTGAGCGGGAAAACCCTCGCGGTCCTACTAGCGGTGCAAAAATTTCGTGTGTAATTTAAAGTGCCTCAATGACTTTGTATGTAGATCATGCGGCAGTTGGTCGCCTATACTCTGATAAAAATCTTTCGCCCCGACTCTACGTTGGACACTAAAATCGCAAAAGTTCAATTAATTAACAACGTTAATTACAACCCAGATAAGATACTTAAATAGCATAAAAACCACTTTCCCAAACGAATTTGTTGGCATTGATTTGCTTGGTCCCTACCGTAGAACAAAGATTAATAAAAATAAATGCTTGTTAACCATTGTGGATCATTTCTCAAAATGGCTAGAAATAATTTCCTTTAAACGGACTTCAGCAAAACTTGTAGCAGATTCGTTTCTAAATAAATATATTTTAAAATACGGGCCCCAGTAAAAGTAATATAAGATAGTGGCAGGCAATTCGTAAGAAATGTTTTTCAAAACTTTTGCATGGCCCTTCGCACACGCCATCTAATACCTTATAGACTGCAATCAAATATTGCGGAACCCTTAAATAAGAGTATAGTTAAAATTATTCTAGGATATGTTGAGAATTATCATGACCGTTGGGACAACTGTGTCAATGAATTAGGCTTTGCCTTGAAAGCAGCAAAACATGATACCATACAAAAAAAAACCCAGAATTATTCCTAGGAAGAAAAATTTAAACTCCGCTAGATAAGCTATTTTTCGTTCAACAGAGACAGGAAGAGTTTAAATTGAATGACATCCAGAAAATTATTAATGAGGCCCTCAAAAATTCTGAAGCGGCAAGGTCGAAGCAGAAACTCTACTATGACAGAAAGAGAGACGAGGTAGAATATACGATAGGCCGGAAAGTTTTAAAGATTAAACATTCCTTCCGTATCATCTGCACTAGAAAATAAAGTAGCCAAATTTGAGCCAAGGTTTGAGGGGCCTTTCATTATTGAGAAAATAAAATTTTCCACAGTTTACTTGAAGGCGGAAAATGGACAGCAAACAATTGCTAACATGGACCAGCTGAAACCATACTATAGTCGTACGGATTTTCTAATCTTAAAAGATCTTATTGCAGGTTCCTCGGAGCGAGCCAAGAACATCGATTTATCGCCTAGCAGGGATCCCCGATCAACAAAAAGAAAACAAGCGGAGAACACTGAAAAAAGTACCGCCAAGGGAATGTAACAGCAACCAGAAGATTTAGGCCCAACGAGAATCAAGAGCACGAAACAGACAAATGTTCCCCTTCAGCAGAATCCAGCGCCGATGAGAAAGCATAAAAGGCTCATGGAGAATACTCAAAGAAAACGTCCAACATCAGAACTAAAGTCAGCTACCTTGAAAGAAGCCACAGGAATATGGCAGCCAAGATCTACGAAAAGAAAAAGATCCGACGTGACAAGATACATTTCTTTTCAGGAAACCAGGAAAACCAAGAAACGATTGAAACGAATTTTTCTTTTCAGGAAACCAAGAAACGATTGAAAGATTCCCAGGGAAGATCCGAATACTACAAGGCAAAGAGGAACCCAGAGTTCCAAAACCCTCAACCGACGAGAAAAGCAGGCCGATTCAACGCCCGAGGAATGAAAAGAAAAGAGGGTCCGGAAGTGAATACTAGCCGCCCAAGACGACTGAGAATCCAAAGCTTGAAATCTCCAACATGGCAAGAATTTTGCGCCAAGAGAATGCAGGAGTATGGAAACCAAAAAGATAAGTGAAAGTTTTCCTTGTTTTCTATTTTGTATTGAAAGTTCGATTTATGTCATGTATTTAAAGTTGCTAAATACTGTTTAAAGCAAGAAATTGAATTCGCAGGTTGAGAGAATGTAATTGTAACTATCTGTTAAGCAGGTACGATTTGAATTCGCAAGTTGGCGAAAATTTATTTTGTAAATAGTACTTACTTTTGAGATTTCTCAAGTTTCGAGAAAATAATTTGTGAATATGTTTAGTGGAAAGACTTCAATTGTGTTAACTTAAAGATTTTAGCCAAGCTTTGTGAATTTTGTATAGCAACTATAACGAATGATGTAATATGAATTTTAAAGTATTGTATGTTAAATGTTCTATTGAATAAAGAAATGCGAATGTCAGCTTTTAAACTATTGTAAAAGTTAAACTTGTACAAATGTAAGTTTTTGTTAAGCATGACTGTAAATGCTTTGTACAAGAGATAAATAGAAAGAAAGTATAGGTTGAATGTGTTTAAAGTTAGGCTCTCCAGGCTTCACCTAAGAATTTAAATTATGTTCTATTTTAGGACATTAGATCTAGTTTTGTGTTTAAGAAGTCTACTGAGGTCTGGAAAGACAAGTTCCTAACAAATCGTAGCTGTAGAATAGTTGACCTGTTGACGCTGAGTTCACTCAGAACAAATTCTAGAGAGCGCGGGGGAGAATAAGATTTAAAGTTTGGTGTGAATGAAAGTGTCTGAGGGCCAAAAATGATTTCAACAATAGGAGAATAATAGAAAAAAATAATATGGCTTGTGAAAAATTTGACTATTATAGTTTCCTTCCAGGTAATTTGTGAAAGAACGAAGGCTGTGTAAGCAAAGAAGCAGATGTTTGTCAGTTTGTAAAACGATGAATGTAAAATTCTTAGTTTTAGTATAGCTTTAGATATTGTGTAAAGTTGGCCTTAAACAGGAAAGTTTTAATGATGAATTCAAGAAAGCACTCTTGCTACAAGTTGAAAACTTTGATGAGAAAGAGTTTTATAGAATTTACGCTCTTAAACAAGGTCGTTTTCAAACTTTATTTTTCGAGTAGTTAAATTCTTGAAAGATGTAAGTTTTATCCTAAGTTTTTGAACAGTTATTTTAAGTTTTGCTTCTGTCCTATTTATTCTAATTTCAGCTTACAATTTCCTAAAAGAATGTAATTTCAGAAACGTAGTTAATGCAAATGAGTAAGAGTACTATTTAAGTCGATGATGAGAGAAAGAGTCTGATTTTCCTGACTAGCGCGCGTTTGCCTTTTGGCTATGTTCTCTCTTAGGCTACTACGCTCGACCATACTTTAGGCCCTTGCTTGGCTTCGCCGATATAATTAATATTTAGGGGCCAACTACTTAGAATTCTGATAGCTTCGGCTATACCTTTCTGACAGCTTTAGTTAAGCTTATTTTAGTTTAAATTAATTATTATTTAAGCCCAAGTGGAGGCTTTGTGTATACTCCGAGTTAGGAATCGATTGTATTTATTTTGAGAAATAATGGGTAGTTAACACTTCTTAAGTCTTACGTGTTTGTTCACACACTTAAGCGATTATTCACTTGTTACTGTTCGTGGAGTTCTAAGATAGAACATTAGAATTAAATAAGTAAAACCCCACAATATTCAACCTTTCTTTTCTAAAACATTATTCGGCACATTTTGCTTCTGCGGGACACATTGATTTCAGTATCAAAAGATAAATTGGATTGGTTAAAAGGGAAAGCGCAGTATATCTTCTACAATAATCAAACTTTATTCTGCACTGGTACAATGGGATGATTTCGATATAGCTACTGGGGAGAAAAAGGCTAAAAACTAATTAATTTGTCGAATTCTGAAAGACTATTATAATTCACTCATTCATTTGACATCACAATGGTTATGTATTTTCCTCGTATTGTTGAGAAACGGTAGCAGTTAGAGCCCTCTTATTTTGAATATACAGAGACCTCAATCCGAACGTGTGCACCTTAATGCTCGAAGTTTGAATTTAAAATTTGTTTTTATTTATTTCATACTTTGCACCAATTTAATAAACTTTTGGTTAGATTTAAAAGCAATATATTGCCACTACCAGAAATAAAATATTTTTATCGAATTTAATCAGAAAACTCCGCGATTTAAGAGAAATGTGTTGCACTGCCCGATAAAAATATTTTATCTTCCATGCGCAAGAGTAGTGCCATGATTCCAATTATCACAAATAGTTGGGCGAAGTAGCAAGATCATTTGCACTAAAAAAATGGAACGGAACATCAAAAAGTTTAAATTATAGCTGTTTTTAACATAAAATATCCAGTAATGCAGAATTCTGAAACTGGGGTGGCATCTGGTCGTCCCAGTATAAGCGTAAGTTACCACTCGGGAAAGCTTAAGAATTTAATATTTCTTTCTTTCATGTTTAATCTATGTCTGACTGGTTAACAAATTAAGCGATTCAAAAGCAATAAACGCAGGTGTTCTTACTATTATTAATTATAAACTAAACCCTGAAAATTACACAAGCTAGACTGAGCATTCTCTAATGAGTCAAAATACGACGTAAGTACGGTGACATTTTTAATTTTGAGAAGCCGTGAAACATGCTTTCCAAACAAATTTCATATGGTTGCTAAAGGTTCCTTTTCACTAGCATGACTGCAGGTGGCTACGTCTTTGCTGACGAATGGCGCTTGCTCGCCATGAGGTTGATTTGTAGGAGGTAGGAGGCGTTGCATAGATTCACGAAGCTTTCCGACAAAAGTTGCTGGGTCTGGGGTTTCAGGAGTAGGGCACAGGAATTCTCCTGGGAGACGAATTGGAGTTCCGTATACCATTTCTACTGTTGGTGCTTGCAGATCATCCTTCCAAGTGCCTCGGAAACCTAATAAAATTGTAAGCAATACGGCAGTCTACTGACTATTGCTTGTGCCATGATTGCGGATTTCAGCTGCCGATGAAATCTTTCAACTTGGCCATTTGCAGACGGATGGTATGGAGATGTGCGGTGTCGAGCTGCACCCAGAAACTTGGTTAGTGCATCGAAGAGTGATGATTCAAACTGTCTTCCCTGGTCGGTAGTTAGCCGGAGTAGGGATCCGAATCTGGAGATCCAACCTGCGTCGAAAGCTGCTGCAACAGTCTGTGCGGATATATCTCCTAACAGATATGCGTTTGGCCACTTAGAAAAACGATCAACACCTGTGAGACAATATCGAAAGTCTTCGGATGGAGGGAGAGGTCCTACGAGGTCAATGCGTCGAATCTAGCACTCGGTGGCATAAAGACATCAATTTTGCTTTTGCTATGGCGTATCACTGTAGTTCTGACACTGTAAGCACTCACGAGCCCAAGATGCAACATTCGCCTTTATTGAAGGCCAAACATATCTTTCATCGGTCAGCTTTACTGAGGCTTTAACTCCTGGGTGTGAGAGAGAGTGAAGGCTGCTAAACACTGCTCGACGAAATGACTGTGTAACGAAAGGGCGAATGCGACCTTTAGAGATATCACAATGCAGAATAACTGGAGGCTGACCAATAGAGAGGAGCTTCAGCACTAAGGAGGTAGTCGACTTTCCTGATAAAATATTTTGCAATTCTACATCATTTTCTTGCTCCTTAGCAAGCTGGTAGTAGTCGATAGCAGATGGTGTGCTAATAGTTGTTATATGAATCCGAGACAGAAGCGAATTAAGAAGAATAAGAAGAAGCTCTTAGGAATCAGTCGAATGTCAGTCGTAAATTGGCTGATAAAGTCCACTTGTCTTAGTTGTCGTGGTGAGCTTTTATCTTCTTTTTGCCGAAATGCAAATGTAAGCGGTTTGTGGTCTGTGAATAAAGTGAAGTGTCGACTTTCGACCAGATGTCAAAAGTGCTTTATGACCATATATGACGCGAGGCGCTCTCTGTCGTATGCATTGTATCTGGCGATAGTTTTTTTGAGTAAAAAGCAAGAGAGTGCCATCCTTTTTCAACTTCCTGGTGAAAAGCTGCACCCATAGCTGTGTCAGAAGCATCAACTACAATTGCGAGTGGAGCCTGTGATGAAGGATGGTACTAGATCGTCGCTTCTGACAGATCTTTCTTACATTTCTCAAATGCATTTGTGGTTACTTCCGCCCATGCGATTGGTCTTTTGTCGTTTTTCGTCGCTCCCTTTAGGTGCGTATTAAGTATTGCTTGAGTTCTTGCAGCTTGCGGAATAACACGCTGTAAAAACTGCACATAGCCAGAAAACGTCTAAGTTTTTTCAGTTTCTGGTTTCGGGAAATTCATAATTGCTGAAACTTTCTCTGGCAAGGGAGTGATACCCTCGGGAGTTATCATATGTCCCAGAAATTTCACAGTTGGTTTACCAAGACACATTTAGCTGCATTTAGCACTGTACCATAATCTGTGAATTGCTGAAACAGCATCTTAAGATGTTGCATGTGCTTAGTATCATTTTCAGATGCTACCAATACATCATCAAAGTATGGTACACAAAAGTCCAGTCCGTTCAGAACGTGATGAATAAACCTCTGGAATGTAGCCGCAGCATTCGATAACCCGAATGGCATGAATAAATATTCGAAGAGACCAAATGGTGTAGAAACGGCTGTTTTTGGCACATCTTCTTCCCTGCTTGTTGTTGTTCTTCCTCTTGGATATACAATCATGAGTCAAGATACTATGCGTTCAATAAAGCTTGTTTTTGTTTGATTCCATACCGTATGCATTGTATTCCTTTTTCAGCTCCGATGCTTTCGTCATCCTTTACGTACATAATACTCTCCTTCATTTCTGAATTTCATGTCTTTCAGTTGATTTCTCGTGGAGTTACGGCGAAACACCCTGCTGTTGCTTAAGTTTTGCACACCGGTGTATTATATGACCGTATGAGATATTTCCTCAATTCCCGAACTATGGGTTGAGAATCGGTATTTGTTGAGTGTTGTAAATTTATTAAAGTTTGTTTTGTTACAATATAATTTATTGTATTTTGGGTATTATTAAGTTTATTATATTCTTATATTGATGTTTCATTTATATTCTGACAGATACAGGTAACGCTCAAAGTACTGTAAAAAGACGGTCGACACAGCATATGTATATTATTATTTCTTCACTACTAGCAGGATTCTAGGATTCAAATTCCATGCAAAACATCTATGTGTATGTGTCTCATAATAAGCTGCAGGTTGTTGCTATCAGTGGTAAGCGAGTTTTGAGGAGATAGCAAGTACGCTAAATTTAAACTCTTTGTTGAATTTCTAATATTCAAGTCCCTTATTCTTTTTGCTTGCTCGTTTCTTTAATATTTTACTTGTAATAGTGTTTCTCTTCCTGAAAATTAGGGTTTTGTCTAATTTTGTTTAAACTGGTTTAGTGCATTGTAAGTAACTTAAACTTTAAGCAGATGCTAGCAAGTACCATCCTTTGGCAGCACATTTCTCGTTAGGTATCAAATTGTTAAACAAGCTGATGTGATTAAATTCCATTTTTTAATTTCCCAATTAAAGAACTGAAATACGGCGTAATACATATATATGCAATGAGATACAGTATTATGTGTGTATATTTATAATCAAATCAATAATATATGTATAATCAAAAGTCATAATTCGCAACCATCAAATGATTATATATATGTCTCATTCGATAATTGAGAATCATGACTTTGATTATTATCTTTCTATTATTTTCAAAATTATATAAAGGAAGTTTAAATTTGTGTGAAGAGAATTTATATAAATACTTTGTAATATGTTTATAGGTACTGACATGCATTGAATTTTATTTAAAATTACTCTGTGTGCTTCCCTCCTATTTAGGTCTGTACATTTCATCACTGTTAATTGTGTACTTCTGCTGGTTTATATTTGTAATTATTAGATTTTACGGAAATTTGATCTACAGTTCCAGTTTTGTGTATTGTTTTTATAGGGATTTTGTGTATGGATACCCATTCTATGTGTATGAATGTATGGATCCATGTGTATGGATACTCCACTATGATATAATTGTATTGGTTTTGTGTAGGGTTTCTGTTTACTGTTTTGTGCAGTGATTTTCCCAATGGGTACCTGTATTAGTCTGCAGATTTTTGTGTACTGGCTTTTAAAGAGATTTGGCCTATGGATATCCGCATAGGTCTGCATTTTTGTCTACTGGTTTTTATAAGGAATAGACCTACAGAATATCCATTTTTAATGGAGATTTGGCCTATGGATACGCATGAAATTCCGGTTTCTGGTTATGGGTTTTTACAGAGATTTTGTTTATAGTGCCCATATGTTCTACAGGTTTCTGTTTATGGATTTTTATGGGGATTAGGCCTACTGGTACCCATACAGTTGCATGGGTTTTTACGTGGATTTGGCCTACTGGTACCCGTACAACTGTATGGGTTTCCTTCTTACGGGGATTTGGCCTATGGATATCCGTACAGTCGTACGGGTTTTTACGGGGATTTGGCCTACGGGTACGGGTTTCAGTCTGTGGGTTTTTACGGGGATTTGGTCTACGGGTACCCGCAGAACTGTACTGGTGCCCGTAGGCCAATTCCTCGTAAAAACCTTTATGGGTTTCTAAGGGGCATTTTAGTAGGGTATATAATATATATATACTTATGTATTATATACTTATATACTTTAAGAGGTGTCTGCCGAATAAATCGCGGACGAAAATGTCGCTGAGGAAAAACGTCGTTATACAAAACATTGTGGGAGGAATGGAACCAAGAAGGAGAAATAGCAGTTCTAAAACACAGCGGTATAAAGCATAGCCGGCGAAAATAAGAAGGTTGAAAAGTATCGTAAAAATTTTTAAAACATCGTCGCAAAACTATCGGGATAAAAATAAAGTACCTACAAATCACTGCATGACGATAACATCGCAGACATGTGTTTTTCAGGTTTTAAAACAGGTTTCAGGTTTATGTTCACATAATGTCTTTTGACTGCGAGAAGGAATAAGGAATATCTTTACTTCCATATTTCATATTTTTCAATTAATTAATATTTTATTGCTAAAAAGAAAGAAGGAAACTTAAGCACTCAAAAACTGAACATCGGTAGAAAGTTAATCATACATATGGCAGTTTAAATAATTTTAAATTAATGTAACTATGAACTGTCATTATTTAATTAATTATTCTTATGAAGTTGTATTGGCAGATTGGCATCAAAAATATAATCTAAAAATTAGAAAAGCTAAGATGAGTAATTGAAGGAGATTGAGAATATTAAAATTATTTAACTAACTTTAACTAAGACAAAATTTAATTTTCATTAAATGAACATCAGATTAACAAATGAAAGAATATAATTTTACAGTTTCATAATTAATTAAATATTTTAATATAGGTAACCTCATGCAGTTACTCATATTCTCTCTTTTAATTCGTAGACTACATTTTGCATGGAAAACTGCCAGTACAACTTCATAAAAGAGGTTAATTAAATAGCGACTTTTAATAGATAAGTACATAAATTTAAAATTCTATTAACTGGTACATATTGAATTAATTTTCTACTAATTTTTAGTTGTCGCATGCTTAAGTTTCCTTTTTGCTTTTTTTAGAGAAAAATTATTAATTAATCTAAAAATATGAAATATAGTAGTAAAAATATTCCTCCTTCTTGCGGTTACAAATCAATTTGTGAACATGCATTTACAACTCTAAAAAAACCAACCTAATTTTAAACCTGAAAAACAGCTAATTTTAACCTGAATTTAATTTTAAGAACCTAATTTTAAAACTGAAAAACACATGTCTGCGATGTTATCGTCATGCGACAATATGTAGGTTCTTTGCTTTTTACCATTATATTTTAGGACGATGTTTTAAAACTATGATATTCTTAACCATTTTATTTCAGACGACGATGTTTTATATAACAAGTTTTAGAACTGCGATGTTTTCTCCTTGCTTCCTTTTCTCTCATGATGCTTTGTACAGCGATGTTTTCACTTTGCGTAGCTTTCTCCGCGACGTTTTCGATCGCGATATTTTCGCCTGTAACCATTTTTAATTAAGTATATGTAAATTGTGGAGTGATATATTATAGAGTCATAAACTGCAGACGTTTTCTGCATCCAAATTATTATATGAGAGTGCAGGTCTCCTTATGTGACATGTGAAATAAAACATATTCTGATTTTTAATAGAGAAAATCTGGTTACTCTACGCATTCCTCTATACAAATTCCAGTGAAATGTGACAAAATAGGCAGTTTTTTTTGCTCCTAAAACGTGGGTTCCTCTTTGAGGCCCTTCACATAAAGCTAAGGAATCTAGTGCACTAATAGCCGCAAGCTTTGTCGGATGAACTGCAGGTTAAAAATTGTTTAAAAGGCATAATTACCAGTCTTCGTTGATGCTTCTTCACAGTTTCCTGGAAACATATAATCGTCTTCGTTGCGACCTCAATTTCGCAACAATCTAACGAGAAATGTCCTAGGCAAATGTCTTAGAAAATACCCTGATGGCATGGGAATGTCAAGAAATAGCCTCACAGAAATATGCTTTGAATAAGTTCTAAAAGGTGCAGAAAAGAAAAATTGCTAAACTTCTTTTAGTAGTTATACAGCCACTTGCTGTAACTAACAAAAACTGTTAAAAAAGTATGCTTCTGAGCAGCAGAAATATTATACAGTGAAAGTAAAGCGAATATCCTGCTGACTGCAGATTTACATCATAATTATTATTAGGAAAATGTGAGCCATGCTCAGCTCAAATGAATCAAGAAATAGATTTTAAAATTCCACAAATCTGTCTTTCATAAGATTTCGTAATAACTACAAGGTAAATGAAAAGCGAACGAATCTGTTAGGAAAGGAATAGAAATTATTAGATGGATAATTTTATAAGATCAAAATTAAAATTCTACGTAAAATATTTTTTAATTTTGTTAATGTAGGTTAATTTCGCCCTCCTGGCCGCTTGCGAGTCAACATCCCAGATATCGTTTTATGCTTTTCCCTTAAAAATGACTACAGTATTGACATTTGAGTAATTACTGAACGTAAACTTGTGTTTAAAAGGCGAATATTTTGTTAACATCTTTTCGTCACTGCAAAATGTATTACGAAGCGTACTCTGCTGCAATGACAAATAACATAAAACGCATTTTAAAGGTGTCTAGTGATAAGAAATGATTCTTCAATTTCTGGCGACAGTTCTTTATTATTAGCTCTTATAAAGCATTTTCTCCCTCCTTTCCGCATACCTTCTTGACGCGACCGTGCCTTTCAAATAAGGGTCGAGTGCACTTCACGCTCGACCCGTATTAGAGAGGCACCTCCAAACATGGGCATTCGAGAGGCCCAGGTTTTGAGTCCCGGAGAGGGCACTTCCCATTTTTCACATTTCCTGCTTCAAAAAACTAATGATCTAACAGTGGCGCCCGAGCTAGAAAGTGCTGGACGATAATTCGTCACCACCAGGATTTGGCGATTGGGTCCCCTAATTCCCTGTCGATTTTTAAAAAAGAGGTATTTTCTTCATCCTTTCAACATGCCTTCGTGGTATAACGGTAGCACACTCGGGGCATATCCAAGAAGTCCGAGTCCCGGCGACGGCATTGCGCATTTTTGACATCTCCTGCTTCAAAATAACCTAATGACACTATAACCGATTTTAAACTAAGTATTTAAAGCAGAGTGAGAGCATATTTTAATATCTATCATCTTTAATCTATTATCAATTATTTATTGGATAAGTCAGTTGCTAATTGAAAAGACTGCTTGCTCCTCTCAAATAGATTTGAAATTATTATTTTTTTAATGCGTTGTTTTTGTTACACATATTTATAGCTATTTCATAAGGAATGGCGAAAGCAAATCACATTGATCTTTTCATCTGGAATAATATAGAAGTCGCACTTTTAGGCTATGCCGTATTTTAATGAACACAGCCTGCATTTTTTAATAGGCTGAGTATAAAATAAGAGAAGTGTTAAATGAGCATATAAATTTCCTGGTCTACCAAACAGAAATTATTTTAAAATATTCGAAAATATGTAACAGATGATGACAAATAATTTAATGTAGACATAGAGATTTTTAAAAAAATCTTACTAAATTTATGTAACAAATAACTTATTATATTATTATTTGAAAATAATTATAAAAATATGATTTTGCCTAACTTTAACAATCTAAAAAAGAAACATTTCTATATTATGGATTTTTATGTTATTATGCCATTAAAATTGTCACAGACACTTTATTAATCAGAGATGGAAGAGGCTTTGTTATAAGATTTGAAAGGAGATATTTCCAACTTACAGAATTTTAATATAAAATATTCGCGAATAAAACATATAACCTTTATCTTTTAAAATGCAAAAATTATCAGTTTTCGTGTAGGAAGAAACAGGGATAAATAACTACTTATTTTACTTTTTCCAACTTTAAGCAGCAATTTAGTTACTCTATAAGGAAGAGATATTTTCCCCTATGAATGCTAATAATCACAGAATTGTATCAGTTCCATAAATCATTACTATGAATTGATTTTTTACAAAACCATATTATATATACTACCACATAAAACAATGTACACTGAACTTCCTTGGAGAAGAATTAACCTTTGCCTGGAAAACTAGAGCGGAAAATGAAAAGTTCGACAAATTTTCTTTTATTCTAGATTTAATTGGCGCTCATTACGTAAACATTCGAAAAATAGGTAAAAAAAATGAGAAGAAGAAAAGAGAAGTTCTGAACATGTAACTGAAAAAACTTCCCCTCTTTAAATCAATTAAGTATTGAGGTTATGTCTCTAGAAATCAAGTATTTCGGCAAGCAAAGGTTCTTCTTGATCTTTTGCCATTCGTCGTGCATTTCAGTAAAATGTATTACTTATTATTTCATTCATTAGCATAAGATACGATACAAAGGTGAACATCAGAGTTGTCACGACAGAACGGGAATCACGAGAAAAATAATTTGTACCGCTTTTTCAGTTCGTTTCAGTTAGTACCTGAAGTAATACAAACTATTACTTCAAAACTTTTTTTATGGCGAGCAGTAGCCATTTTAAGCTTTGGCCACTACTAAGGCCAGAAACGGTGGTCATTTATTATGGAGGCACCTAATAGACGAACAGCGTTGCCTCCTGTGAAGAGAAAGACAATTTACATCCATGCCTCCTCTGAGAATCAAGCCCGGAACCTTCGGTATGATCACTGCACAACTAAACAGAAAAAGAATATTCTTATTTATGTTACTTTTAACATGTTTGTGATCATTAGTGCAATTTCGAAATAGCTTATTCATTACACATGCTAACGGAAAGTAACATCAAGAAAACTATACTTTACACTGATTTTAAAATGCACACAACTTTACAATTTGGAGAATCTGAATTTTACGTCGAGCATTTACACAGCTTAGTTAACAAAAAAAAAAAAAAAAAAAAAAAAAAAA
>KK119977.1:356481-407525 GCA_000611955.2 Stegodyphus mimosarum | reverse complement strand
AAAAAAAAAAAAAAAAAAAAAAAAAAAAAAAAGCAGGAAAACGAAAACACAATCAAACTTGACTTGAGTAGTAAAACCTTTTGTTTGTTCCAGAAGTCGAAATCATTGCATATGCTATTTACAGAAAACTTGAATATACAATTATTTATATTAAAAAACAATTTTAGTCAAGGACTGAGTACTGCTTTTGTTAATATTGCAATGATAACTTCTCTTTCTCATATACAGGTGATTTAAATACATGTGGCAAACGTAAAGGTAGCTAGAGAGGACTGAAATAAGCTTTGTAACGGAATGAGTGAAAAGAAAGGACTCGTTAAGGTGGAACAGGGCGCTGTAAGAGATAAGTAAACACGCATCAAGTTTTGATTAACAGTTTGGACTTCATTCGCCTCTAAGCTAGCTGATGACATTCTTAGGCGTTACCGAAGCTGCCTTTTCATGCTAATTCGTGGGAAGATTTTATGTAATGTTAATTTAAGTCTGGTCTAGCTAAAATTCCCATCAGTTTGGTTTCTGATAGAACAAGGGGGGCCTTCCAGCCTTCCATGCAGGTATTAAAAGGGAGTATCATTTTTGCCAGTATTTTCACAAATATTTTCTCATGAAAGAATTTGTTTTTCTTCATAAGGTTATAATAGATGAGGTTCCAGGTGACCGTAAGTGCTCCTGTCAGTCAACAGAACTGCTTACAGCTTTTACGTCACACTGTTGTAAGACATGCTTTACAGTAGTTGTTGCTGCAGTGTACTTGCAAAGTCCATCTGCTGTCCTGAAAGGAAATGCATAAATTTCTGCAGCATTTGCTGTCTTTTCTGAAAGCTAGAACACCCCGTTCCCTTTCACGCATGTTATGTTTTTATCAAGCGTCTTAGGTTTTAATCATTTGTCATAGAGCTCTTTTATACATAGTACTGTAAGGTTTATCCTAAGTTTATTAACAGTTACTTTAAGTTTTGTATCTTTCCTATCTTATTCTAATTTCAGCTTACAATTTCCTGCCAGAATGTAATTTCAGAAACGCAATTAATGCAAATGAGAAAGAGTAATATTTAAGTCGATACTTCACCAATTTCGGAAGAGATAGTCTGATTCCCTGACTAGCGCGCGTTTGCCTTTGGCTAAGTTTTCTCTTAGTTACTACTTTCGGCCTTACCTTAGGCCCTTGCTTGGCTTCGCCGATTTAATTAATACTACAACGAATAGCTGCGGCTATATTTCTGATAGCTGCGGCTATATCTTTCAAATAGCTTAGTTAAGCTAATTTAGTTTAAATTATTATTATTTTAAGTTCAAGCCCGAGTGGAGGCTTTGTGTAAAGTTCCAAGTAGGAACTGATTACAAATATACTGAAAAATAAAGGGTTGTAAACCCTCTATAAGTCTTACGTGTTTTGTTCACACACTTAAGCGATTATTCGCTTATTAGTATTCGTGGTGTTCTAAGCTAGAACTTTAGAATTAAATAAGTCAAACCCCACAGTACTTTAAGAGTTATTTTGAGACAACAGCTTCGAATATCACCTTTATAGATTTAAAACGCTTTCAGTAAGTTAAGAACAGACCGTGTCCTGTTACAAAATTTATTAAAGAGATATTCAGATTCAGAAAATCCATGGAAACTTTCACGAAAATTATTTTGTTCAAGGAGATGACCATCAACATATTGATGTGAAAATCAACACAGCAATATGGAGTTTCAAAAAAAAAAGTAGCCGAATTCCTTGGAATGATAACTACTCATTCATTTCCCATAACCTCTACATGGGTCCACATACAGGTTAACATGCAAAGTTCCTGTGGTCAGTTTCACAGCTGTTTCCGTATATATTCATAAAGATAAAATTATTCAGCATAAGTTGCTGCTAATGATAATGTAAATTCCTTACACAGATTTTTTATACTGAACCTCTTGGCACAGGACTACAAATTTAGCCTGAAACCCTGAGTTATGCTTCTTTAATCTGCCCCTAAAGTTTTGGACAACTGCTTTTTTCTGATAAACACAAAATGCACTGACTGTTACTTGTTCACTTTTGGACCAGTTATTTTTTTTTTTAATGAGGTCATCTACCTATCTGTTTCTTTAAATGCGTATATACATATGTATGTGGGATCCCTAAGTTCCACAGCCACCAGAGGGCATCACCTGTATGCCTGCAACAAGAGCGAGGTGGGGACGAGGATGTCAGAGATCACGTGGAGGTGACAATGATAGCGAGCGCAAGTAGGCGCCGAGCGGCTATTTAAAATATCAAAAGTGACGCAGAACTGTCTTTGTATCCTACAAGCGTGAGAGGGAGCTAAGGCGCTATTAACCAATTCAATCTGCAGCTTTTTTTATATCATTTAATAGTTTTGTGGTGTGGAAAAAGTGTGGAAGTGTTATTTACTGAAGGATATCATCTTCAACTTCCGCCCACAGAAAATCTGGGGGTCTGTCCGGGATTCGACCAAGAAAAAGCAAGGTAAATCACTATTTTATTTCAATTTACTATTGTAACCATGAGTGTGTTAAATAATATCAGAAAACAAAATTTGAAAATAATCGCAGAAGAATTAGGCCTAACAGTGCTGGCTGAAGCTAAAGTCATCGAAATCAAAAGTATTATTACGAATGCTGATATTTATAAAACTGATTCTGAATTTATTCGCTGAATGATTAAAGCTGTTCCAGAGGATCAAAAGAACAAAGTGACGGAAACGTAGTCAAAATTAGAGAGCGAAAAACTAAAGTTAGCTCAGCTTGAGATGAAAGAACAGTCAAAATTAGAGCGCAAAAAATTAAGTTAGCTCAACTTGAAGCAGAACTGAACTAGAAGCAGGTTTATGAATTGATAACGCATTCGCCGTCATATCCGGAAAAGTTCGGTGGCTTCTGCTCTGATCGGATGATGATTACGCAATATGAAAATGACTCTCTTCGGAAAGGAATTTTTTGTCTTTTATTTCAGCAATTGAGGGAGACAGCGAAATAGATTTAACGCACATTACGGACAAAGGATTACGCAATACTGTTTCCACTCTTATTAAAGTGCATAAACCACGATAAATGCCCACAGTACAGACTTAAAAATGAAAGTTATATTAACAGATGAAATTACAGTTTCTCAGCGTTCGAGGGAATTCCTTTTGCTGATCAAACAATTGTTGATGACCAAATAGAAGAATGGTTAAAGGATGGGATTATACAGCCATCTTGTTCAGAATATGCTTCGCCAATTGTTTTATGTAGAAAAACATCGGCAAGACGCGTATTCGTGTTGATTTCCGGAATTAAATAAAAAAAAATTGCAAAGGATTCTTTCCCATGGCACAAGCAGAAGAAGTATTAGATCATTTGGGAGAAGCCAAGGTATTTTTGATGTTAGACTTAAGAAATAGTTTTGTCATGTTCCTGTGGAGGAAAACTGCATAAATATTTGGCATTCGTTACAAATGCAGGTTTGTACGAATTCCTAAAAGCGCCTTTTGGTTTGTACACATCGCTGAGTGTTTTCCAAAGATTTATTTATAATGTGTTTAGAGATTTAATTCGGGATGACACTGTTGTTACTTACATGGACGATTTTATTATTCCAGCGCAAAACGAGAAAGAAGGTTTAGAAAAGCTAAAAAGCGTTTGAGAAGTAGCCAAAGAGTACGGTTTGGAGATCAATTTTAAGAAATACCAGTTTTTAAAAAGAAAAATAGAATTTCTGGGGTATATCATTGAGGATGATACAATTCGCCCCTCTTCCGAAAAAAACAAGGGCCATTCAAAATTTTCTGTAGCCCAAAATTCTTAAGAAAATTCAGAGCTTCTTGGGTCTGACGGGATATTTTAGAAAATTTATTGCCAACTATTCAAAAATAAAGAAACCGCTAATTGATCTTCTTCGTAACGGGGTAGAATTCAAATTTGGGCCTGAGCAAAAGGAGGTATTCAACAAACTTAAAGAATTTTTAGCGACAAGGCCTGTTCTGCATATTTTCAAACAATGAGCATCACTACAATTGCATACAGAAGCAAGTAGTGGTGGTTTCGGCGCTGTTTTTCAACAAAAGTCTGATGATGGACAGTTACACCCCATTTACTTCATGAATAAAAAAACTAACCTGCAACAATAGAAGCTGTCTGGTTATGAGCTTAACGTTTTAGCTATAATGGAAGCTCTAAAGAAATTCAGGAATTACTTTTTGGGATCTAAGGTCAGAATAATTACCGATTGGGATGCTTTTCAAAAAGCTATGTTCAAGAAGGATTTCACTCGTAAAGTGGCGAGTTGGGCGTTACTTCTATAAGAATTTGACTATGAAATTGTTCCCAGATCTGGGCAGCAAATGAAGCATGTGGACGCGCTGAGTAGAAACGCTGTCATGATGGTTCCCTATTCTCAGGGAGAAGTTACAAACAAAAAAGTGATGAGCGTCTCCAGTTGCTGAAGTCTTTAGTCGAGCAAGGACTAAAGGAAGATTTCCTAGTAAAGAATGGTGCATTATACAAGTTTGACAGTAGTCTCGAGTTACTTGTGGTACCCAAACCATTGAAGTTAGAAATCATACGTAGCATCCACAACAAGGAACACTTCGCAGTCTCTAAAACGGAAGATTTTCTGAAAATAGACTTTTATATTCCTAAAGTTGAACGCGTTATTTGAAATTGAACGAGTTATTTCAAACTGCGTAGAGTGTATTTTGTGCGACAATAAACGAGGTAAAGGCGAAGGGTTGCTGAATCTCATACCAAAAGAGAGTATTCCGTTGAGCACTTTTCACATGGATTTTATTGGACCATTATCTTCGACAAATAAGAACTACAATCATATCTTGACTGTACAAAGTTCGTGTGGCTCTATCCAGTAAAGTTTTCATCTCAAGAGGCATCGCAAAAGCTGAAATATCAACAATCAGCTTTCGATAATCCCTCAAGAATAATAAGCGATAAAGTTGCGACTTTTACGTCCAGACTTTGAAGACTCCTGCTGTCAAGAAAAGATCCGGCACATATTTACAACTACAGGCGTTCCTAGAAGAAGTGAGCAAGTGGAACGAATTCATCTAACTCTGATTCCCGTCTTATCCAAGCTATCCATAGAAGATTCTACCAAGTGGTACAAATAATGTTGCAGATGTACAACGGATCTTGAGCAGCACTAAGAGCAGAAGCACAACGAGCTTCCCTTTTGAGCTCCTCACTGGTGTTGCACTGAGAAATCGAGAAGACTTAAAGATTATTAAAATTCTTGAAGAAGAAGAAACAAATATTATAATGAAGATCGAGAAGATATGAAAGAAGGAGCAAGGAAAAACATTCTAAAAATTCTAGAAGAGAACAAAAAAACGTAGAACAAGAAGAGAAAAAAGGCACGGGTATACAACGCGAAAGATCTAGTTGACATACAGAGAACGCAGTATGGAGGTGGTCTAAAGTTAAGGCCAAAGTTCTTCGTTCCATAAAGTGTAACAGAGAGAAAAGGCAAAAACCGGTACCAGTTGGAAAAGTGGGGCAGCATGAAGGTCCTGGTTGTACAACTACGACAGCTGATCATATGAAACTCTGGACTGTTCGTGCTTTGGACTGCGCGGATCCTCCGTACTTGTATTTTTTGTTTTTTTCTTTTTCTTTTGTTTTTTTTTTTTTTTCAATATATTTTTAGGTTCTGCCTTGATGTGCCAGTGTCGCTGATCCGTCATTTTGGGGCCGAAAAAAAAGTCAGGATCGCCGAGCTGTGGGAACCCTAAGTTCCACAGCCATCAGAGGGCATCACCTGTGCGCCTGCAGCGACAGCGAGGAGGCGACGAGGATGTCAAAGATCACACGGAGGTGACAATGATAGCGAGCAGAAGTAGGTACCGAGCGGCTATGTCAAATACCAAAAGTGATGCAGAACTGCCTTTGTATCCAACAAGCGCGAGAAGGCACTGTTAACCAATTCAACCTGTAGCTTTTTTTTAGTATCATTAAATGCTTGTGAATGTTGAAAAAGTGTGGAAGTGTTATTTACTGAAGGATATCACCTTCAACTTCCTCCCAGATATATGTAATAAGTTGAGAGTCTACTGTGTAGACAGACAGATGTCACTTGCAGACAGACGTAGCAGTAGATTTAACATAATTTCATTATTGGTAACGCTAATTTTTAAGACACATAATCTGATTCACATAATTATAGGCGCAATTTGCACTCCACTTTTTCGATAGCTTAGTCCATCTTCAGACAAATGACGGTACCCTGGAGCAACCTATGCGCGGTGTTAGCAAGATTGAAGCAAGCAAAAAAGCGACTAAGCGTTTAGAAGAAACTTGAGAGATAGAGTTAGAAATTTTAGGTTCTTAATTGAAATCTTTATTCTGATTGGTTAAATAACATCTGCACTGCAGTGTTATGCAAAATAGTAGGATAAGGATTAATTTTGAAGATTAAATTTGATATATTTAGTTTGACAGTTTAGATTGATATATTATAAATAATTACTACTTTTAGAACAGAAAGGGGAAGCGCCCAAACTAAAATGAAGAATAAAGGGACTCTTAAAATTTAAAGTTTAGTAGCTTGCTTTCAGATCTTTTATCTTATAATATTTCTCCTCTCCTTAAAAGGGAGAAGGGCTAGGAATTAGAAAAGCCTTTTCGAAAAAAAAGCATTAAAGGAGCAAAATACGAGACAATTATACGCAAAGTGTAAAATTTTGAAGCAAATAATATTTTTTAAATGTAAAGCATAAACTTCGAGATTACTGTAATTTTGAGAACAAATACAATTTTTAGAGTCCTGATGAGATTTGAGACCAATCTGGGAAATGTTTTAATTTCTCAAAAATAATATTTAATAGTTCCATTTATTATCAATATTTAAGTGTAATTGTAAAAAGTGTTTGATTACGAAAAGTCCACATAATTTAATCATTTTTCAAGAAATTTTTTTTTAATTTTGCTCAGAATATAAAATTTTATACACCCATTACTTATTTTAAGTAATCCCAGTAAATTTCAAAATTTTATAAAATAACTAATATTTCTATTTATAACTTATAGTTTTACATTATAAATTTAGAAACGTTTTTAATGAAATTATAATGTTCAGTATTATTATTTCATTTGTAATTTACTTATTTCCGCCAAACTTAGGATCCCACAGCTTTCTTCATATACAAACATATCCTTCTAATTCGTCATATTAACACTAAATGATGTAAATTTACCAGTGGTTAAACGGATACTCGATAGTTACATATAAAGGCCTGAGTTCCTTACATAACTGGGCTTTGTAAACTGCACTAAGCATTCCAATGCTCAAGGCTAGCTATAATTTCTCTCGAGAGTTTGGAGGTAGGGGAAACAGGTTTGGGAGATCACTCTTGGATTACCCCCTTGAATTGTTCTTCTCAACATTTTGGCGGAAGCTAGGTACAGAAAATATCTCAGTTACCTTCGGTTACTACGGATGTACTGGCCTGTATCTGTTACACGCTACGTCTGTATAGATTCTACTAGTACCTGCTAGCCATCTAGTATTGATGAGATAAAAGGAAATACTCGAAGCTGAGAGATATGATGGACTCTGAAAGCGTGATAGGTAAGTCTGCAAGCTCAATTTAAGACAGTTTATGTGAGGAAGTCAGCTCATTGCTCAGCTGTCTCGTAATCATTAATCTCCGTACAAAATACGACTTCCTTTTAGTCTTTTCCTATGCCTAATTGCCATTGCTTAGCTTTCTTTGTAAAAATATTGATCTTACGCTTTTGAGCCGAATGGTGAAAGATATTGAATTTTTTTTAATCCCTTTGCATTGATTCTATTTGTTTATTCACTGCAGAGGGAAAGATCGTCTCGCGTATGCTAAAACTGAAGAGCTGTATTTTTGTGTACAGTGGAAATACGGTATTTCTGCTGCCCACACTGCTGGCTTCAAACATGATCCCTGAGACATCAAACTGAGAGCAATCATGTGAGAATGCGTTAATCCATTTTAAATTGGAGGTACCAGTTCTTAAGATAACTAATACTTACTGAGTAATTTCGAACTTTAACTGTACGCGGGCAAAATGCAAGATCTGAAAGAAGTTGATGAGAAAGAGTTTCTTTAAACAAAATGAGGGTGAGCAGATATATATATATATACATATATATATATATACACTCTTCTCCAAAAAAAAACGACGCACCAAGAAGGAGTTATCCGAATGGGACGAAAATCGGTAGAAGTGATGTACATGTACAGAAAAACAAATGATTACAATTTGAGAAAACTTCGATGATTTATTGAAGTGATAGAGCTTCACAAAGTGAAAAAGTCAGTAACGCGTTTGTCCACATCTTATGTAAGCAGTTATTTGGCTTGACATCGATTGATAGAGGTTGCGGATGTCCTCCTGAGAGATATCGTGCCAAATTCTGTAAAACTGGCTCCTTAGATCGTCAACATCCCGAACTGGTTGGAGGGCCCTGCTCATAATACTCCAAACGTGCTCAATAGGAGAGAAATCTGGCCAAGGTAATGTTCGGCAAGCACTAAGGCAAGCAGTAGAAACGTGTGCAGTGTGGGGGCGGGCGTTATCTTGCTGAAATGTAAGCCCATAGTGGCGTGACATGAAGGGCAACAAAATGGGCATTAGAATTTCGTCGACGTACCGCTGCGCTGTAAGATTGCGACGGATGACAACCAAAGGGGTCCTACTATGAAATAAAATGGCACCCCAGATCATCTCCTAGTTGTCGGCCTGTCTGCCGGAAGACAGTAAGGTTGGTACCACACCGCCGTCCGGGGCGTCTCGAGACTCGCCTTCGCTGGTCATCGGGGCTCAGTTCAAAGCGAGACGCATCACTGAAGACTATTGTACTCCAGTCAGTGATATTCTAGTGCGAATGAACCCGACACCACTGCAAACGGACTTGACGTTGTACAGAGGTCAATGGTAGTCGACGCAAGGGGCACCGTGACCTCAGCCCCCTTTCTGTGAGCCGTCTATGAATGGTTCTTGCGGTCACTGAAGCACTAGTTGCACGTACAATCGATGATAATGATGCATCTGGGGCTGTGAGTGCCGCTCTGACGATTGCTCGGTCTTTACGTTCTGTCGTTTCTCTAGGCCTACCACTTCCTTCTTGACGCTGTGTGGGGCCATGTTTCACCCATTCCTGCCAACATCGTCTAATAGTGGTATCGCTGCTGCTCAAATGTCGAGCTATTCGCCGATAATACCAACCGGCTTCTAAGAGTCCAACCACACGACCTCTCTCAAATTCTGACATCTGCACATATCGTTCGTGCACATGTGTGCGAGGTATAGTTACTATCTACCAGAGTACACGGAATTAAATTCGAGAAGCATTTATGTCCTGGAATAGTAATTTCTCCTCTTAAATATGCTGCTAGTTGCGCAGATCAGATGCGCTATAGCGACAACCGTTCATTCATTGGCAGCCAAAATGTAAAATTTTGCAGTTTCCGTCGAAACCTGTATGCATATCAGTTTGTGTCCAATTTGCTTTATATCTTCTCGGTGCGTCGTGGTGCGTCGTTTTTTTTTGTCTAAGAGTGTATATATATGACACCATACAAGAATACACTAGTAATATTCAAAAGTTCTGTACAATTTTTAAACGATAATTATTGACATAATATAGATTTAGCCACAAGGACAAACAAACAGGCTTTTATGAGTCGTACTTTAGTTTATCTCCATTTCTACTGGTGATCGGCTCTACTTGCCACGTTCCAAGATTTTAATTGTTCGGCAAATATATACAATTTACTGAAGAATTATCTTCATAATAGAAAATTTATCTACAAACAGATGGTGTCAGTGTTTTGAAAATTATTACAAAGGCGCACCTTAAGGATCTAATTTAGGTCAAATTTTGTGGAACAGTGTGGCTAATACTGCATTAAAGTTAGACTTAGGAAATGATGTCACTCTTTAAGCATATGCCGATGATTTCATCGATATTGTTGGCGGTTGAAATCTAACGGACTTAGAAACATTAGAGAATGTAAAAAAGTAGAGTACTAAACGTAAACTTAGTGTTAATAGCACTAAAGCAAAATTATTTTATTCATAACATTTCCTAAGGAATCAAAAACTGATGAAACAATCACCAAGATTACAATGGAAGAATGCCCCTATACGAAATAATGGTGCGTTGAATTCTTGATAAAAACGCAACCTGGATTCCGCCTATTTCGAAAATGCGAGATCGAACACACGCAATTGTAAACTATTTTAATCGTTTTATGACACACAAATGGGGATTTACAGCAAAAATATGGAAAGAATTATATTTAAGAGAACTTCAAAGATTAATATTATAGGTGCCCTGTACGGTGGCATTATAGCGGCAGACTAAAAGCAACAAATAAGTTGCTACACATTAAACGATTATTGCATACAACATAAGGCGTTTTGTGTTACACCAGCTGCTCTTCAGTTCTTTTTGGAGCGATTCCACTAGATTTTAAAGCAAAACACAAATCAAAGTTATTCCGTCTCTTTCACTTTTCAGAGAATTGCGTTATAGATGAATTAAATGTACCAAGTTCGAAAAAAACATATACGACATATACTGGAAGTAAAATTAAGTTAAATATCCAGCTCAATCCATGCCAATTGTATGACGTATGAATTTTCCCAAAGAAAATGGGAACAGAAATTTTTACAGATCGATCAAAGATCCAAAATAAAGTTAGAGTTGCATTTATAGCTTGCAAAGAAAAGAAAAACAGGTTATAATACGTAAACATTTTAGACTAAATTATTCAAGTACAGTTTACTAAGCCAAAGTAATACCTCTGAATCTTTTTATGGTCTTTAAGTCTTTTTATGGCTAAATGCCTTACTTTAAAATAGTAAGTGACAATAAGCGAGCATTTATACAGATAGCCGAAGTGTTTTAAAGGAGTTAAGTTCCAGGAAGAAAACATTTTTACTTTTTCAAACTCTTCAAGAAACAATAAATACGGAAATGAATATTCGTCTTATTAGCCTAAATTGGATACGGAGATATACAGGTATAATAGGGTATTAAGCTGCTGAAACGGCATCTGAGAAAACCACATTTAAAGATATCATTGATGTCCATCTTCCTATTTCAAGACTTGCAATCAAGAATAAAATTTCTAAACAAGTTTTAATAAAATGTCAAAAAAAGATGGTACGAGGCGGATGCAGGAAGATTAACTCATGAATACTTCCCACTAGCCACAAGTATCCTTAAAAAGAATAAAAGCAAGTTTCATGCTAGTAAAATTAGCAGTAAATCGTGAAAAGTTTCTATCTTATTTCTAGCGATTCCTAAGAAATGTAAGATTTAGGTGCGGAACCCAGCACATCTAGCAGATGTTAAACATTATAGCTGGCAATTCCGGGAAAAGATTTATTCTAACAATACAAAATATGTGCCTGCGCTTCAACAAATTACGAAATATATTATTGAAAATGAATGCACGGTGACCATAAATAATTACTCATATTACATGAGTGAATTAGCAAGTATTTAAGAGCAAGTAAATATGCCCTGTTAACAAGTAAATTTGTCAAGAAAACAATAGAAAATTATATAAAGTCTTCTTTCCATCTGTATATGTCGTATATGTTTTCCTTACTTTATTATTTTATTATTTCATATATTTAACAATGGACCACTGGATCCTGTTGAAAAGGTTAATCAAATTTCTAGTCGAGTGCGATTAATCAATGTTATGCTGTTAGCCTTATGGCTGCATATGCTGAGCGGATGGCTGATCAATTGTTTTGGAAATTTCGGCACAGGATTTAATATTGACTCCTCGCAGTGTTCTTCATTGAACGGGATGGGAGTTCAAAATATAGATAGATAGATACCTCCATTTGTAAAACAATGTGAACTGTACAGCTGTGCATCCAGGTAACCAAACAGTGGCTGAGTGAAAGAGATTTTTTATCAAAAGTACCAAATGAATATAAAAACAGAAATATCAAAATATTGAAACGCCACGAGTTGTCGGCTGGCTAACTAAATTTACTGATTGTGCCAACGTGAGTAATACTCCCGCCTCACAGTTGTACAAACCTGCAGTGACAAAGTTGTAACCTGGCATACAAAGCCCCAGCCTATTCATTTTATTTTTTTCCTTCAACAGCAGTCGTGCACCTAAGCTCAGTCCATATCTCTATGCCTCTAAAGCTGTACACCGTACTTACAACAAATGGATAGTTTATAAGGTTCTTCCTTCAATCTCTTGATTTTCTTCGTAAGCATAAACTGTGAAACCTTATGTGGAGGACAGTGAGCGAATCTAGGCTATGTCCTTTAGTGTTGCAGAAACTACAAAGTCAGAAGGAGGGTTTAAAAGTGACCCTTTATTCAAATATTTACAACTCTTCAAATCGAGAGTAAGCCACTACTTGGGCTGAACTAAAATAATATTAAACTAAAGTGTGTTAACAAATTCAATACCTAACTAAATTCTAAATAGGACGGCGAGGGAAGCTTAACTCTTAGTGAAATGCAATAAATGCGAATTTTCACTAGCAAACACTGGTAATTGCAAATTGCCTATGAAGGCGAACTTTCAGTAGACAGAGGAAATCTTTGCGCGCACAGCCTTACGGCGATAAATCCAAGGCTCTGTCTTTCCCCTCGTTAACTCTTGCCTTTTAAACTGCTAACAGATATATGCGATTTGCATAAATATCTCACTCGCGCTAAATTCGGGCAGCAACTGAAACTTTGAGAATTCGATAGGAAAGTTCAAACTAAAAATAATTTGGTTAATTAAAATAATGAATGCTACAAGTTTAAAATATATTCGTGGGAACTGTAAAACTGCTTCGGGGCCCACATGCGGCTTACGAACCGCCGGTTTGACCTCAGGATAGATGACATTGGGAGCATCGATTTCTGTTAAACGGTTAAAAGTATCCATCCATCAAACATAGTTTGTATGTTCCTATTATGCCAAATAAGATCATCGCAGTCTTGATGCTTGTAATCACTAAACATATGAACATAAAAGAACAATTCAACTGATGCATGGTCAATTTATTTACTCTTTTGTTTTAAATCCAGAATTAATTCTTTTGGATGATTTCCTTTTACTGAATGGAAGCAGTAGCTCTATCTAATATATTTTGTCATATAAAACCTTTACTAGAATAAATTATGAATTTACTGAACTATAGGAAGTCTGTCTTTATTATATTTCAAGTGCTTGCGACTTGCCATTTCTTATGTAATCATGTTATTGAGATTTTCAAAATGCTATGCCTTTTTTTATCTCCAACTCCTAATATTCATCTCATTGCAAGCGGTATAGTGCTCCGAATTTAGAGACGAATTGGCAAAATACTGCTAAATTTTTTGCTTTAATTCTAAGTATTCATCTATATCATGTATACTGTTATCAAATTAAAATGCAGTTCGCTGTTTGTAATTCTGATCGTTTGTTGTGCCGTGTGTTGATGACAATTGTGTGTAGTACCTTCTTGATAACAAAAGATGTAAAAGAATTTTCTCTCTGCTAAAATATCCTTGGGATGTAATGCTTCGAGTACCGCAGTGACGAGGCTTCTTTCGGAAGAATTAACAAAAGTAATTAGAAATTCATTATTTATAATTAAATTAGAAATAAATCCTCAATCTCCACTGTATGTACAGTTTTTTCTTTTAAACTTTCTTTACAATTAATTTAAATCGTGCTTTACAATCAAAGCAAGTATTAGTATACCTAGTATAACGTAAAAAAAAGAGTATTAAAAATTTTAAGCAATATACAATTTTTAACTTGATCTTTTAATTTAGTATACAAAATGAATTTATAAGGTATTTCTCCTGCCTTCTTCGCATGCCTTCGTGGTGTGGTGGTTAGCACGCTGGACGCGTATTCCAGAGGTCCGGGATTCGAGTCTCGGCGAAGGCATTGCACATCATCTCCTGCCCCTAAAATACCTAATGTCTCTATAACTTTAAGAATGGTTAAACACTTTGTGGCGTAGATCAGTGTTCTGCCATAACACGCTGATCTTAATGTAAACATATATGAATGTTATATGAGTAATATATTTATTGATTTATTTACAAGTGTCTTTCTTTTGGCATTTAAGCAATTACCCATCTTGCTTCCTGATACTTTTGGGTAACAGAATTAAAATTATGAAGTGCAGAACAAGTACTTAAATAATCCATAGGTTGTACCACAGTCATAAAGAGAACATCCAGAGTCATAAAGACTCTAGTATCTGAATGGATTAAGAATCTTCCCAGAGTCAAAAAGAAAGCATTCCTGAGTCTAATGTAAAAGAAATGAATATTGGGGCAGTAACATCCAGTCAAAAAAACCGGAATGATTATATTATACCCTTTGTTCAGGAGACATTCACAAGTATTTTTCCTAGCTTTTACGTACACATCTGAATACTGATCTTGATAAATCCTGATAAATTCCATATTTATGAAAAATGAGTAATACACATTTCCTGCATCTTTTCGTATGCAGGCATTTTTAAAAGCCGGCTTTTATTAGAGTTTCCAATTGTCTGAATACTAAAAATTTCTTCAAAATAAAGATTCAGATCTGCAGTCTTTTGTGATCTGCCTTTTCGTGTATTTCAACATCTTTGGATATTTCTTAGTCTAATGCAATGCACGTGTCTTCGATTCCTAAATAAAGATAAGACATTGATGTATTTTTCTGAAAGTTTTGCAGTTGCATTGCACGGAAAAATAGAGGATTCTCACGGAAAAACTAAGTTTTCCCATACCACTCTATTTTAAATAAAAGTTGTTAAAGCCCTTAACAACTGTAAGTGATATTTGCTCAGTTTAATGAGTTAAAAAATCAAAATTTTTAAATAAAGACAGACTTCTTCATACAAGCTGATCAGAAGAACAAAAACTTTCGGTTACCATTTTTTATTTATTCCTATGTGGATATCCTTAACAAAAACGTCTATGTTATCTTTCTATTATCTGGATTCTGAACTAATATATTCAAATATTCAAAATAATCACAAACTGAAATAATCTTTATATTTTGTTTTCTAATAGGAAAGTTTAATAGAAATATTTTCTAATAAGAATTTTTTTTCCTATCAGAAAAATAGTATTCTAACAGGAAAAGTATTAAATCTGCTTTATAACAATAACGCATTTATGTTTTATTCATAAACTGTAATTACAGTGATAAAGTAATAATTAGAATTAACTGCAAAATTCATGTTATTTTCGTTATCCAGCTATCCTTATTTCTTCTTTTTAAGGGTAAGCCAAATTTAAAATGTTTAGTCGATTTCGTGTAAATGTTTTCTTAATTTAAGTCCAGGATCTGAAATTCTTTTCTTTCATTAACCTCTTTTAACAGAATGGTTTTCTTCAGCGCCCCTCTTACATTTTTCTTTATAACATACAACATACAGTATAGTCATAATTGTAGATAACAGTTAGGTTAAGATTCTGAGTACGAATGTTTTTTTAAAAAAGAGTGGTGTATTAGGTTTATGTTTTATTCTTTTTGCTATCATTATCCTTTTTAATTTTACAAATGTAGTCAAGTTTTCAGAAACAAAATCACACATTCTAATTGCAAAGTTCGATTTTACTTAAATCTGATGTCTGCGCTTCATTTATCGATGCAGTTTTTTTTTAATATTTGGCATAAAACTGTTCAATTTAACTTTTAAATCTTCTTATTTAAAATATTAAGCCTGTTCCTAGTTTTCCATAGTAAGTTATTGACTTGACTGAAACTTTTTTCTGTTAGATAAGAAGAAGGAAACGTCAATAATACTGGTTCGCTAACAACTTTCATTTGGGAATATTTCCCTTATATGACTTAAATCGGATATATCGCAATTCAGCAGTTATATGAGCCATGCTACCTACCAAACTGTCAGTGTCTTCGAAGCGACCATTAAAATCTTCTCCGAAATTTTGCAGATGGTTTGTATATAACTATATCATCTTCAATATCTTCTTCTCAGTAGCGGACGATAGTATTGTGTTATTGATGTAATGAAAGTCTTTTCGATTCAATGTTGATATAAAAAGAATTAGTTTAAAACGAAAATCGGAGATAATCGTTCTAGTTTCAAGGACGTTGATTTCTCTTTCTTGCAGCTTGATTTGTGTATTGTTGAAAAATTAATATATATCTGCCAAGTATATATGTTTTTTGGATTTTATTAATTGTGTCCTGTGTAAGGTCGTTTGCTTCAAGGAAAAATACGGCATTAAAAATATTAGCTATAGAACCCCAGTTGACCCCTTGACCGTCATTGACTCCTTTTAAAATTTCTTCGACCCGCAAGGCTCAGTAACAACCGTATTGAAAACACCTGATTTAAATCATAAAATGATAAAAAAAAAGATTTTAAACAGCATAGCACGTACTTTCTAAAACGTTGGCGTGTTCCTTTGTAATCAGAAATTTATTGTAAATTATAAATGTAAAATTTCAGTAACAAGTGTTAATTTTATAGTTTTGCAGGAATAAAAAATAATGACATAGTTTATTTTAGATGAAAGGAAATAAGTTTTAGGTTTTCTTTTATTGAAATAAAAATAATTTAGGCGTTAATTTTGTAATTAGTTTTTGTTCAGTTACAAAAAAGAGTATTTGATTAATTTTAGAGCCAGTATGAATAAAAGTTAATTTCAAGGTATGATTTTAACCCCAATTACAAACCGTTACTTTGTTAAGGAGCTGGAAAACTACATCATTTCTTAATTTTCTATAAAAGGTTATGTTTTTCATTTTGTTTCGCTGAAACTTAACTATTTATCTTGGAGTTTCTGCTGCTGTTAATAGAATTCCAGCAAATGTGTATTTGTCCAACAAAGTAAAGGCAATCCAGTTATTCAGATTTTTTGACATACTTATGGAATGTGATCTCATTTAGCTCAGATTAAATTTCCATGTAGTTAAAATTCGTCAGCTATTGAAAAAGCAATCTATACTTTTGTAAATTAGGGTATTTTTAAACAAAACTCCTCATTCAATGAATTTCCTATATTCAGCAAAACGTCTATTTTACCCGGAAAGGCAAATTTAATGAGCAAAGTTACTGATTGCATTTATTTTCAAATTCACATTTTGAAAGAAGCAGTAGTGTTCCCTCAAAATCTCTTGAAATGTTCTATTCAGTTCTGTGTTTATATAGGCTACCGTTATAATATTTAGATTTTATTTTTTTATTTGCTTCCTCTAAAGTTTTGTCAATCTGCCATTAAACTGGTTGGCTTAGCAAACGCAAATAAATTTAACTCTAAATTTTCAACAACTAGACAGGTTGCAAAATTCCTTAGTACGCGTAAAGCCAGATGATGATTTAATTCCATTGGTTATGGTATTGGCCTCGAACACTTATCTTTAAATACCTTTTTGCAAATCACACCTGACTCTGTATCTGCAAATCCTAGTACTTAAAATATATATTGAGATAATTTACCAGTCATTTAACCTTTACGTTTAAAGAAAGCGTTTTTTTTTTATTTTTTATCTCAAGTTATCATATATAAATCCTTTCATTATATTAAGAATACCTACAACATATAATATTAATAAATATGAAGTTATGTGCGATGCTTTTTTTTCGTGTACGATATGTTCAGTAAATTGTCCTATAGTTGAAGCGTTTTAGTATATTTCAATCAGTGGGGTAATTTAAAATAACAGTACTTATTAAGTCAACTTGCTCCGGATTTAAAAGAATCTTCTTCTTAATCTGTATATAAATCGAAACGTTTTCACAAAGACTAGAATAGGACAATATTAGGGAAAAAGAAGAATTAACATTTTACTCTAGAATAGAGACTGTCTTTTCTCACTTTCTAATGAAAGGCATTAGAATAAATAATTTTATTTTAGACCTGATCAACTTCCGTGCTATATTAAATTCATCAGAGTAGAAGCATTAAAATGTTTCGCAAAAATAGAAAGTACTTCATTACACTTCAGTGGCAGGCAAACAAAAGATAACAACTGTTATAATAGAAGTTGTGCTTGAAGACAAATAGCAATCATAAAAATTCGTATGAAATACATTTCATCAGTTTTATTAGGTGAGTTCCAACTAGCAGGGGGTAATTCCTTTCCATAAAAATGACATCCAAGATAAGAAGAAAGCAACAGCTTGTTTCCGCGTATCTTGACATTCGTGATTTACATAAAATGCATTTAACCCCTTTAATTACTTTCACCATAACTCACTGACGGCACAGCGAGACTAAAATAAAAGCAATACGAAGCTTTTAGGTTGTGACCTTTGTGTCGATGTTTGCAAGTATTTCTTACATATAGGGATACCAAACTTCTCAGTATGTTAAATGCTAAGCTAATGACTATTTCTTGCTGTTCGTAGCAATGTAGAGTACATAGATTCTTTGTTTAAAGAAATGTTTTAATATCCACTGTGTCCCTCGTGTTTCGATAAATGAAGGCTTGATCCAACAGGGCATCTTGTGTTTTAACAAACTGCGGGTGGGCTGTGTGTTCTTCCTCTTCCTCGTTTTACTTCCATTCTCATGTGTTGTCCAAGCCTGCGTCTCAGAAAACTTACTTTTTGGCTCCGTTTTGTTTGATTTATTTAGGGGAAGGGAGGGGAACGCAAATATCATTTAATAAACTGAGTGAGTATGTTGCTCACGGATCTGTCTTATGTAATACGAACGTTATCGGGCATTTATTGCATATATTAATAAAATATATCCAAGGCTTAATTTGGAAGCTAATGACCTTACATACTTTTTAATCAATACTTAATATTTAATTACCTCAAATTCGTTTCCACCAGTTATCTGCTTTGAATATTACTCAACTAACTCGACAAAACAGATATAAAATAATGCATAAAATTAGTCATTATTAGTTTATTTAAATAAGCAAAACTAAAATTATAAACTTAAGTAACATTTGCAAGCTAGAAATATAAACGAAAGTTTTAAATTTATTAGAACAGTGCAATAAAACAAATAATAGCCGAGAGAAATTAATATAAATATTTACCAATTATTATTTATTTAAGAACAAAATCACTCTAAGCTTTGCCCTGATGCTAGCCGAGACCTTCACCGAAACCTTTCCTAACTTTATAGCATTCATTATTTTAATTAACCAAATTATTTTTAGTTTGAACTTTCCTATCAATATCTCAAAGTTTCAGTTGCTGCCCGAATTTAGCGCGAGCGAGATATTTATGCAAATCGCATATATCTGTTAGCAGTTTAAAAGGCAGGAGTTAACGAGGGGAAAGACAGAGCCTTGGATTTATCGCCGTAAGGCTGTGCGCGCAAAGATTTCCTCTATCTACTGAAAGTTCGCCTTCATAGGCATTTGCAATTACCAGTGTTTGCTAGTGAAATTCGCATTATTGCATTTCACTAAGAGTTAAGCTTCCCTCGCCGTCCTACTTAAGCTAAGTTAGGGAATTGAATTTGTTAACACACTTTGTTTTCATATTATTTTAGTTCAGCCCAAGTAGTGGCTTACTCTCAAATTTGGAGAGTTGTATTTATTTGAAATAAAGGGTCACTTTTAAACCCGCCTTCTGACTTTGTAGTTCCTCAACACTAAAGGACATAGCCTAGATTTGCTCACTGTCCTCCACATAGGGTTTCACAGCTTATGCTAACGAAGAAAGTCAAGAGATTGAAGGAGAAACCTTATACTGGCGCCCGAACAACTAAAATGATGGAAGGAAGTTGGAATAGGCCTACTACATCCCAAAATCCAGCTGCAATGCCTGATGGATTTGGATTCATAGTGGAAACCATCAGAGCAGCCATGAAGCCGGCAGTAGTTTTTGATGCCAGAGGACCTGTGAACACATTCCTGGAAAAGTTAGAAGCGCATTTTTTGCTGTATCCAGTTCCGGAACATCAGAAGGTCATATTAGCGACAGGAGCATTGAGGGGCCAAGCAGCGAACTGGTATAAGTGCATCGGAAAATGTCTGCTGGGAGAACCAGGAACGCCGACTTACACGTACGAGAATTTTAAACTAGCAATTTTGAGAGCGTTTCCTGTGGTTAAAGACCGTGCAAAACTCGAAGCTGAGTTGTTTAGCAAGTACCAACAGCGGGTGGACGAACTATCGGAATTTATTTTGAGAAAAATACAAGTCTTTAAATTATTGTATGGCACGAGGCCGGACCCGGAGATTATCCAGATAATCCTGCCCAGATTGTTACCATCTATACAAGATTTCATGGAGCTAAGAAATCCCGTGACGCTGGACAAGCTGTTTGAACTCGCCGTGCAATTCGAGAGCCGGCGAGCGGCCGAAAATCAACGGAGACAATCGTATGAACAGCGGCTGCAGGGGAACCAGAATGCCGAAGGAAGAAACAGACGATGGCCGAGAACTACTGGTACCAGTCAAAATGCGAGCGGTCAACCGCGCCAAGTACAGCGCCAACAAAATAATTCCAACTACGGAAGAAAATCATTCTCCCCAGGCAGAAGCCAGCAACAGAAGAAAACACCCGCAAAGCATTTAAACTACTAAGGAATATTGCGGGGAAGGGGGTGCAATGTTCCGAGGAGAAGAAAAATCCCTCTGAAGTACAGCTAAATACGGTCATGGTGAGAAACATTGAATTACCGAGACTGCAGTTACTAATTAACAACGTACCCGCTACAGCTCTGTTGGATACCGGCGCTCAAGGAAGCTGTTTGGCAGAAGAGTTTTTTAAGAAGCACTTTCGTAGATATCGTCTGCATAGCGTGGAAGGAATGAAGGTGGTAGCAGCCCAAGGAAAAACGTGTCAATGCATGGGAAAAATCGAGCTGTACATCAAAATCGGCGAAGAACAAAAAAAAATTATGTTTCTTGTAGTGAAGAACCTCCAAGCATCGGTTATTTTAGGAACAGATTTCTTTGCAGCTGTGGATGCGAAAATCGATTTTGAAAACTCCACCTTGCAAGTAACCATGGACCCAGTTAAAAAGAAATCAACACCTCCCCCTGAAGTGGATTTAAGCCATCTAACGCCCGAAGAACAGGACAAGTTTCGGGAGTTGGTAAGTTATTTCGCTGATTTATTTGATGATATTCCTGGATTCACCCAGATCGTAGCACACGAAATTAAATTAACTACGGATGAACCTATACGTCAGCGTCCTTACAAGTACGACAAAGTTAAGGAGGAAATAATAAAATACCATATTGATGAAATGTTAAGAAACAAAATAATAACTCCTATTTCTAGTGCATATGCGAGTCCGGTTGTTTTATGTAAGAAAAATAATGATTTGCCGTTAACTGATCCATTAAGGTACAGGTTCGCTATTGACTACAGAAAGCTTAATAGTATAACAAAATTTCCAACTTACCCACTTCCGGTAATTGATGAAATTCTAAGAAGTATTAAATCAACAAAATACATAACCACGCTAGATTTGACATCAGGATATTTTCAGATAAGCATAAAGCCGGAAGATGTTCACAAAACAGCATTCATAACAAAATACGGTACATATGGCTTTTTGCGTATGCCTTTTGGATTGTCGGGAGCCCCGGCCACGTTTCAGAGGTGCATGGACAAAATTTTAAGGCCGGTAATAGGAAAAAGTACATTTATTTATCTTGACGATATAATTGTTACTTCAGAGTCGCTGGAAGAACATATTAAAGACCTTCGAGAAGTCTTTACTCTTTTGAAAGATGCAGGACTTAAAGTGAACATTAAGAAATGTAAATTCGCGGCAAAAGAACTCAAATATTTAGGGTACAAAATTTCTCAAAGGGGGATCGAAACAGATAAATCTAAAGTTATAGCAGTGAAAAATTACCCAATTCCGAATACAGCCAAAAAGTTAGCGACTTTCTTGGGTATGTGCTCATATTATAGAATTTTTATTAAAAATTTCGCAGAAATTGCTGAACCATTGTTAAAGTTGAGAAGGAAAAGAGTTCGTTTTGCGTGGTCTTCAGAAGCAAACGCCGCGTTTGAGAAGTTAAAAGAATCTTTAATTAATGCACCGGTTCTAAAGTTCCCAGAGAAAGACAAGGGTCTAGAAATTTATGCAGACGCATCAGATTACGCAATCGGAGCCGTGTTAACACAAAATAGAAAAGCGATTGCCTTTTTTAGTCGTACATTGAATGATACGCAAAGAAATTATTCGGCAACGGAGCGTGAAACTTTAGCAGTGCTCGCAGCTGTTCAAAAATTTTGTGTATATTTTGGGAGTTCTCCCGTAACAGTATATTCAGATCATGCGGCAGTTACCAGATTATTTTCAGGAAAGAATCTTTCGCCACGCTTAATTCGGTGGACCCTAAAGTTGCAAGAATTTAATCTCATTATCAAACACACACCGGGAAAAGACAATGTAGTGGCCGACGCATTATCTAGAATAAAGTTAGACGAGAACGGCGAGAAAGTAAAAATAGCGATGCTTCAGGCAAAGGTCATTGACTCTCGAGAGACTGTAATAGAAGAAATTGCTAGGGATCCCGAATTCGGAAATATTTATAATTATTTAAAAGACCCAGATAACTTCCAGCATATAGACATTAATGCAATACGAAGCAGAGCACAGAACTATGAAATCATTGATGGTCTCTTATTTTATACTAAAGTTACGAATCAAAATAGTGAATACAGACCAGTCATCCCGGCCAAATTAATTTTAAGTATCTTGCAAGAGCTCCACGATTCGCCTGTCTCGGGCCATTTTGGAATTAGAAAAACAATACAACGCGTACGCGAGGCGGTATATTTTCCGCAATTACAAAAGATAGTTAAAAATTACTGCCAGACTTGTCACACGTGTCAGATAAATAATGACGTAAATTTCCGCCCGGCCGGGTTATTAACTAGTATTGAGTCTAGGTTCCCCAATGAAATAATTGGTATTGACCTCTTAGGCCCCTACCCCAGGAGTCATGTAAATAAGGCACGATTTTTATTAGTCATTGTGGATCATTTCAGTAAATGGGTTGAGTTGATACCACTTAAGCGGGCTTCAGCAAAAGTCGTTGCAGATTCGTTTTTGAACAAATATATTTTAAGATATGGATGTCCAGCGAGGGTGATTAGCGATAATGGTCCCCAGTTTGTAAGCAGTACATTTAAAATGATGTGTGACAAGTTGGGCATTAAGCATATGAAAATGGTACCCTACCGCCCACAATCAAATATAGCGGAACGGGTAAATAAGAATATTGTAAAATTGATTAGAAATTATGTGCAAAAGCACCATTCTAACTGGGATGACTGCGTCGAAGAATTTGCATTCGCCCTCAGAACGGCTAAGCACGAGACAACGAAGAAATCCCCCGCCGAATTGTTTTTGGGCAGGAAGATAATGACCCCCTTAGATAAATTATTTTATGTGAAAGATAGAGCGCCGGAATTTCAAATGGGTGAAATAGAAAAAATGTTGAAGGAGGCAGAAAAGTGCTCCCGGGAAGCGCAAAAGAAACAAAAGATTTACTACGATTCAAAAAGAAGAACCGTAGAATATAAAGTGGGGGAGGAGGTGTTGAAACAAGCCCACGCACTTTCATGCGCAGCAAAAGATAAGGTCGCAAAATTTTGCCCAAGATGGCATGGTCCTTTTGAAATTACAAGAATAGTTGAATGCCGTGCATATTTAAAGAATGAGAAGGGCGAAGAGACTGTGGCAAATTTCGATCAAATTAAACATTATTATCGAAGAGCTAATAATAATATTTTGAAAGACATGTTGCAGGGTCCAGCCTCACAGAATTTTTCTAAGATTCAAGAGCCCCAACCAGGTCCCTCAAAAACAAGAGAACCCAGTTTGAAAAGGAGGTTACCAGAAGAGAGGAAGCCGCAGCCGAAGAAAAGACCACCCCAAAAAGAAAAAAGGACAAACGCTAAGCAACAGTCTCAGCAACCAAAGCGTCTAAGGAAGGAACGTCCAAATGAAAACACTATGAAAGCTCCACCACTACGGAGGGAACAGAACGGCGAGAAGCGAGCCGCCGAAGGTGCCAACCCACAACGAAGGAGCCTACGAGTGCAGGAGAAGGAACGAGCCAGTCTGGAGAGGGAGCAAAGACTTCAGCACAAACGGAAAGCGCCACCCACCATTCGTCCCAACAAGGTGTTTCTGGAGGAAAGAAGATCGACCAAACGAAAGGCAGCCCCAGAGTTTCAATCTAGGAGTAACAAGCAAAGAATAGCCCAAGCCACAGTATATCCAACCTTTCAGGAATGGACAAAAAAACGCCTAAAAGACTGGCAGAAAGATAAGTAGATTCTTTATTTTCTTTTAAAATTCACACAGTTATGTTTCTGATTTAAGTGCAAGTTGCAGATTTAAAAGGGAAGTTACCCGAGTCAAAAGCCGGTTGCCGAAAGCGTAAAGGACACGCTTGAAGGAACAACTTAATTATGCAGCGGAAGAAATTCGAGAGTTCAGTTGAAAAACTGTGAGACTTCGTGAAATGTTCTTTGTAATCCAGAACATGGGATTCATCGATTTTAGTCAAAAGACTCTCTGTAAATAGGAAATTGAATTGTGTTAATTAAAAGCAACTAGTACGTAAGTTGTATAGCAAAACTGTTGTATTATATTTTTCTATGTATAAATAATGAATGCATTTAATGTAAAACTGTTTTCTATGTAATGCATGATTTGTTGTAAGCCTTAAGCACTGGTTTTGTTTATATCGAATATTTTGGAAAAGCGTAAAGGATACGCAAGTTAAAATTAAAATGTAATGTAAAAGCGTAAAGCGCGCTAAATTAGAAAGTGAATATATAAGTGTTATTTAACGCAATGAGCATTTAAAGAAAATTTGAATTGAAGATTGAAAGAATGAATTATATGTATGAAATGCAATTGAAATGTTTGAATGTTGTACGTAGTGTTCTCTGGTTTCACACAAAAGTTTAAAGTTCATTTCATGTTAGAACCTCAGGGCATTTCAGATTTGTTTTAGGGGAAGTCTGAGGTCTTGAAAGTCGAAGAATTAACCCCAATAGAATTGAAGTCAGGTGGTAGTTGTGAACACTTGACAAAGTAAAACTGCGTGTTTTTCACAAACACCACATTTGGCCAGAGAACAAGGGGGAAGTTTTAAAAATGAATGAGTGTAAAATGAATGCGTTTGGCGAAAAGCGCTAATAGAAATTAAAAAACGCGAATACCTAAAGCGCGAATAAAAGTCATTACGGAAAGCATCAGAGGAAGGGAATGTTGTACTTTTCAGGTGAAATGTACTTATAACATGAAATTAAAATTTATTTCCTTCCAGATTGGAAGGAACCAGATAGTATCCAGCCAAATTCCTGATGGATCTTTTTGATGTGAAGACGGAAAAAGATATTCTATGTTAAAATATCTAAGACACAAACAGAGAGTTAAACTAAATTTAAAACTTACAATTGTAAAGGATGGCGAATAGGAAGGAAAATTTAGATTTAGAATTTAGCATCTTCACTAAAAGCCGATTTTAGGCTACTTAGTTTCAGACTACTAAATTCTGGGAGCAACTATGTAGCATTCATTATTTTAATTAACCAAATTATTTTTAGTTTGAACTTTCCTATCGAATTCTCAAAGTTTCAGTTGCTGCCCGAATTTAGCGCGAGTGAGATATTTATGCAAATCGCATATATCTGTTAGCAGTTAAAAGGCAGGAGTTAACGAGGGGAAAGACAGAGCCTTGGATTTATCGCCGTAAGGCTGTGCGCGCAAAGATTTCCTCTGTCTACTGAAAGTTCGCCTTCATAGGCAATTTCAAATTACCAGTGTTTGCTAGTGAAATTCGCATTATTGCATTTCACTAAGAGTTAAGCTTCCCTCGCCGTCCTACTTAAGCTAAGTTAGGGAATTGAATTTGTTAACACACTTTATTTTCATATTATTTTAGTTCAGCCCAAGTAGTGGCTTACTCTCAAATTTGGAGAGTTGTATTTATTTGAATTAAAGGGTCACTTTTAAACCCTCCTTCTGACTTTGTAGTTCCTCAACACTAAAGGACATAGCCTAGATTTGCTCACTGTCCTCCACATAGGGTTTCACAGCTTATGCTAACGAAGAAAGTCAAGAGATTGAAGGAGAAACCTTATAACTTATAATTAATACTTCATTTTACTTAGAATATCAAAATTCGAAAAGCATGTTCATGTTGATGAAACTGGATAGAAGGACCAACTAATACGTATTAACCAAGAATCCAAATTAAAATGTGACCGATGAAGGTATCTAAAGAAATTCCAATTAAAATTCAAATTGTATTGCATTAAAACAGCATGCTGCTACATTGTTCTGATGTCCTTTTATTAAAAACTAATTTGCTTATTTCTTGAGCGGGTGAAGGTTCCGAAAGTGAAAAATCTGTAAGGAAATAATAAATAAAACATGCTATAACTAAATCTAAACGCATTAGTTTTTATATTCTCATGCAGCTTAATAATCAAAATTGCTACACTTTTAGAACGTCTGGCTGACATACAAATGCGTTCTTTTTCTTTTATTTATTTTTCATAGCCATTCTGTTCTTTTCAAGGTTTGATCAATATTTTTTGAGTGCATTCAGTTAGTGTCTTTCTAACTTAATGTTTTTAGTGAAGTTGAAAATATTTTGCAAATAAAGATGCTTTATTGCCTTTTCTAAAAATAGTCGTTTTCATTTGTTCCTTACTTCGGCTATTATAACACTGTTCTCAGAAATTCTGTCGATTCTCGTAAAGTAAGAGAAAGTTTCAGAGTAAATGCAAAGTTTACGGATTTTAGGAAATGCTGTTGATATTTTTGAAAGGGATACCAATTTGCCTTTATATTAAATGCTAAGGTAATGACTATTTCCTGCTGTTAGTGCTTAATGTAGAGTACATAAATTCTTTTTTTAAAGAAATGTGTTAGTGCCTACTGTGTTTCTTGTGTTTCGATAAGAACGCATGAAGTGATACCATCTGGGACAGCATAGCTCGTGTTGTTTGTTCTACGAAAGGAATTAAAGCATCTCTAAACTTTTCAGAGCAAGGTCACATGTTACGTAAAGGGTGTTTGAGCAAAGAAGATTGTGCTTCTTTGATTAGAAAGAAATCTGTATCGTGTCACAAGTATTTGCATTTGTCATACTCTTTACCGTTTATACTTCGAAGGTGACAAGCTAATAATTTCACATTTCAAATGCAGAAACCCTTTAAGCAATATCAGTGAACATTTTAAGTATTGGAATACACCATGGTCTTTTCCTGAAGAAAATGGAGGACCATTTAATTTATAGTTAATAAACTGCTTTCTCATTTCATCAGCTTGCTCTTAATAGCAAACTTATTTTCTGTACCACTCTTAGAAAGAGTCTGGGCATCTAATTTAGTAAACTGGTTGCTTTTATGTAACGGATTTCGTTTCGACTGTTATTAAGTATTGTTAGGCTTTTCTTCTCACCGTTTATCTGTTTAAAAAATATTTTTTTATACAACTGTAAAGTTATTGCAATTCTTTGCAATAAAAAACACAGTTTATTGGAAGATAAAATACTCAAGTCAAATTCTAATAACTTTTTTTCCTACCTACTGTTGGCTTATCTAGTCTTGAAAGGTTAACAGTTAGTGCTCTTCATTCACGAATATCATACTTATAGTTGGGAGAACGCGTTTTGCCTTCAACCGGTCTTTGTTCATTAAATGGTTCATTTCGATAAACTTACCATATAATTGCAGTCTATCAATATATCAGCTCTTATTCTTTCAAAACAAGTACAGTAATACAGATACAAGACAGTAATACAGAACAGTAATTGTTTAAATTAAAAATGAAACTTCTTACAGCTGTTCAGAAAATTTAATTCTTATTTCTACTCGATAACATTATTCAGTAATCTTAGCATATGGGAAACAGTTCCAAATAAGTTTTAAAATATATTTAAACGTAAATTAGTAAGTCACTGAAAACGTGATTTTCAGGAAAAAAAAATTATTTTAGAAATTAACTTTTCTTAAGTTTTTTTTTCGGGGGGAGGGGGAAGTAATTCTCCTGAATCATGCAAAGTTTGAATGAATTTAATGGCACGCATAAAAAGATTTATAAATTGTATAACTTTGCATAAACTCTACTCTTCCTTTTACTGACATTTGGTTGAATCTTCCTTGCTAAAATACTAATAAAATTTTATAATTAACACTCAGAAATTAAATCTAATTAAAAATATTTTAAGCAGAGGCTATGATTATGTAAATTAAAAGGATTACCATATTTTAGAAGCGAGAATCCTTGACATGGACGCTTATGGGAGAAAGAGAGAAATGGAATACTTCACAGCGTTGGAATAGAGTAAATGTTCTCCCTTCAGGCATGCCTTCGTTGTGTAACGGTCAGCACACTCGGCGCGTATTTGAGAGGTCCAGATTCGAGTCCGGGCGAGGGCATTGCATATTTCTAAGTCTTCTGCCTCCAAATAACCTAATGACTCTACAATAACAATGCAGATGTGTTTTTGTGCTTATGCGTGTTAAGTATACCTTTAGTACGTAAGTTTTTGCTTAATATAATACTGTCTTCTGTAATCTACTTATAATCTGCCCTTGTAAATTAAAAAACTAAACAAAAATTTATTTACACAATTATTTGTCTCTAAAACGCTTGAAATTTTTCTGTGGGTGCCCAGTTCAGATCACATTATTAAAAATTCATTTCAGAGATTAGAAAACCTACAACATGTATATTATATACAAGTCTATATGACAGATTAAATTTCATTAAAGAAATAAAAGGAAATCCCCCAGCAAGAACAACAAAATATTTAAGATATTGTAAATCAGACTGCATACTTTCTGAAGTCTGTTTGACCCGAAAGTGATGAGGATGGCTAGGATTCTTCTTCCTATTCTATTCCTGTATATATTTTCGTTGGATATTATTTTACTGACAGAAACATTTGTTGAATTTTATATGGTCATAAAAATCACTACATGAATAATGGAAGTCCACTTTCAAATTGCGTTTACTGTTAGCACCTGTAATCGCCCTCATTTTGGTTATGATTTTGATTATTTTTTAACCCTTGGGCAGATAGCCCAAGGGTTAAAAGGCCCAGGGGATGGGCTATCTGCCCAAGGGTAGATATGTCTTCGTTGAGAACATTCTAAACGAAATTGGCTCGCATTCATGTTACTAATAGGGGAAGCTATGACAAAAAACCATGCAGCCACTCCTTTCTCTTGAACCCAGGACGAACTACTGGTATTTAATAGTCTTTAACTGCTCGGCCACTGTTGCATCCAGCTCTTTCTGGTAGTTGAATGTTGGTTATAGTTCAAAACCTTCCTCTTTGCTGATGAATTCAGCCAAAAAGAAAAAAAAACGCTGATTAAACAGACGAGCAGTCACTTTCCTTTAAAACTTCGGGATATAACACGAACGTAATTACAAATTTTGGACGTATGGCAACCCTGAAATTAAAAAATAGTGACAAACTGAAACTCTTTACATCTTAGGCAAATAACAATTTACGCAAATACAGCCTAGTCATGATTTAATGATGTCCTTGACTGAAGGCCTTTTTTTATTTTTCTGTCCCGAAATATATAAAATTCATTTTAAATTCAGCCCTATATTGCAATGGACTTCTAGATTTATATTATATATCGATGTATTGGCCAAATTTACCACAAGTACGTTAATTGGTTTATGAAAATTAATATCTTCTCCTTGTAAGGCTCGTGCTCGTGATTGTTCGTGCTAAAGTAGGGCTCCAGTTAACAACACTTTAGACCAAGATTTAATTAAAATGTAATAGCTCGGAACATAAAAGTCAGTCCGCTGTGTCCAGAGACCAAGTAAAGTTAAAAATAACTCAGAGATCAACAAATAAAAATTAACAGAAATCATTGCCAGAACAAAATTAAAAAGAAAAGAATGAAAAAATAAAAAAAGAAGAAGAGGAAAAGGGGTATTTCACCGAAATGAAAACACCTTTGTTCAATAGTGATTTAGAAAAATTACTTGATAAAAATTTAATACCTAATTAATACTTGTTGTTGTTGTTACCATTCTCACTTATCTGACAAAGGTCAGCACAAATTTGAGGCAAGAGATCAAATGCACCTGAAGTTAACAAGAGCCCTCAGCACTATATACAACACAGTTCGACTCGAGCTCACTTCCGCCCCCAATTTTGAGAAAGAGAGCACCCCGGAGAGTAATTTATACTTTGTAAGGAATATGCCGTAACTAATTATAACTTGTGGTAGGTCTTCAATAACACTATGAATGACTTATCGCTATGTCTAAGATGAAAACAGAAACATAAGAATGGTGTAAAAGATCCTTTTATTTAAAACTAATTAAGATGAACAAGAAGCCCACCTGGTGCTTACAAATCAACAAGCAATTAAGGCGAGAACCCGAAGGAGAATTTTAAATTTAAAGCTAAATCTAAATACCAGTTAACCAAAGGCTACGCAGAGTAATTTAAAGCAAAAGTTGGCTCTTAAGTTTACACCGGCGTGAAAGCACTATCGGCAAGAATAAAGCAATGTCGAAGGCAGGAACTCTTGTCTTAGAATAGCAAACTAGTAACGTGGCTTTCAGCAGGCACAGGCTGTCTAAACTATGTCAAACTCCCACTTAAATACGCGCAAATTCATTTGCATTCTGGCAGGAAAATGGAAAGAAAAAAATGACAGTACAGGTTCAGAACATAAAATAACTGGTTAAATAATATAAAAAATCCTACAACTTATTGAAATACTTAAATTAGTATCTTAATAAATATATTTCTCGTATCTGCAAAACGTCTAAAAATAGTATAGTTTTATTTTAACTTTTGGAACCAAATCTGTATATTTGTTCCAGCTCTTTAGTTTGTATAATACAAAATCGTAGAACAAGGTACGTTTTAGGAACTTAACGATTGTATTACTATATGTATTTACCAATAATAAGTCATATTTATAAACAAAAACTGTGGATGTATATTCAGTAGAATTAAAGTTAAACTTTTCGGTACTAAAAGAAACATTAAGCTCTGAGGCAGATTCAAACATGTAAAATCTTTACTTGGGACAACCAGCGGCCGAGCGGTAAAATCTTTGAATAATAGCAGTCCGACTCGGATTCATTCGAATGGGCTTTATTGCGTGAAAAGTCTCCACGATGACATCCTTCTACTTAGTCAGATAGCCTCTGAGTGCCATACTTCAAGCCAATCCATTTTTCTCTGAGAGGGAGGAAGAGAGAGTGAATGACAGTTCATAAAATCATTATTATTTTAAAGGAAGCTTCAAAGCAACATCGCTCTGTGAAAGGAATTTGCATTTAAGATTCTGTTTTGAATGCTCTTTAACGAGGGACTTCACGAGGCACTAAGTATGTTAAGCAAATAAAACTGTCCGATTAAACAAACTGAAAATTAAATAAAACTGTTCAATGTTAAATAATAATCGCAAAATAGCGTGTAGAGACATTAGGTTATTTGGAAGCAGGAGATATGAAAAATGAGCAATGCCCTCTCTGGGACTCGAGTCATGGACCTCTCGAATACGCGCCGAGCGTGCTGACCACTACACCCCGAAGGCATGCCAAGAGATGCCTTATAAGCAAATTGCGTCTGAAATCTCGGCTGCATTTCTTATATCTCATCCAAGATTTTAATGAATTTATGAAAAAATATCCCAGTGTCCAGTTCTGAGACTACATTCTTCTGATGGGATGATCCGATACAGTATTTAATATACCAATGCAGCTATTCAGATATTCCTCGCTCGATTCGAATCGAGACTGAAAATTCAGTCTTCATTCTTCATTAATCAGTTTCAATTTCAGTATATTGCCAATTGGGCAAAATGCACAAGACTTCTCTCTCAGATATAATCTGTTTCTAATTGTTCAACAAACCAAATTATTTAAAAACAGCAGATGCAGTTTTTAAAAATATTAACTTTAAAAATTTTAATATTATTAATTTAAATAATAAAAACGAATTTAATTTTTTGATATATATAATTAAAAATTTAAATATTTTTACAGAAGCACGTTACATAGTTTTTAAAGTATACGTTACATACTTTGAAATTTGCATCAGGTACTGAAGTATGGCTGCTTAGCAACGATCTGCAGTTTTAAGTTGAAATTTAATTAAATACTGAATTATTAATTTGGTTTTGATTTTAGTAAAAAGAGTTCTATAGATAAATTATGGTATTTTTTGTTTATTTGATCCTAATTTTATATTGCATTGGATAAAATGTAAATAATTCTCTACATTATTTTCATCTGTACTTTTAATTTCAAAAAATTTATTTTTAATTAGTTTAATACGAAGGCGTATCTACAGAAGAGAATTTTGGAATTTCAACAGTTAGTTGTTAGTTAATACATTGAAATATCAGTAAATTCATATATGCCTTCAATTCTTTTTAACTGGTAGCGAGCATATTATAATGTAATATTCAGTGGGATGTCCGATTTCCAGCTAAAAGCATACAGAGATTCATAAAACATATGAGCAGAAATATATTGGTGACGAAAAATGCTGCTACCTGTAAGACTTCCTGCTAAAAGTATCTCGAAAATCGTACGACTTATAAGAGCTTGAAAATATACAGGAGTCGCAATATCTAAAATGTTGAAATTTCCGGAACACTCATTATCGACTTCGTTTTACATATTTAAATTATGAAACAATAATTTCTATAATTTTTGAACCATCGCGTGTTTTACCACAAATTAATCATTTCTATCGCTTTGTATTATAAAGGCCTTATCGGATTATTCGTTTCTCAGTTTTGTTAAAAATATCTGAATTTGACTTACGCTGTATTAATATCTTCAGTACTTCGGAATTTACTACAAATTTTATTCAATAAATGTTTCAAAATTTTACATTAAATGAAACAAAGAGCTTTTAAAAATCAAATAAATGTCAAAAAAATATTAAGGGTTTTAAACTTGACTTAGCATAGCTTGTGATTTAGCTTGTGAGATCTTTGAAAAAAAAAAAAAAAAAAATGTCTGGAAATTATTACTATGAAATAAGAAAAGAAATATTTAAAATTTCAGTGTCCTGAGTTCGAAAATAATGAACACAGGACCACCCAGGACTCCACATGTTAATTTTAAGTTTATTTGAACTTCATGAACTTTAAAAGGGAGAATTATTCAAATAAGAAATTTGAACATCAGTAGCGGTCTATGTAATGGTATGTGTGTAGTGATCAAACAGCATTTCACAAATTTTACTAATGCAAAATTCTTTCTGCTACTAATAAACACAACGTTCGAATTTTGGTTCGAAGAAATTTCGCATGGACGTATACGTACTTCCCCTTTAATTTAAAAAGACTTCAATGTCCCTTTTATCCTGGCATTTGTAATCACAAGTCCTAAACACAATCTTCAATAAAGTAGGTATTTTCTCATAAAAGTGCTATATTCTTGTAAAGTTGTTCTTGCCAGAATTATATTTAATGAAGATTTGAAAATTTATATAGAAGAGAACGTTAAGCGGTTCAATTTACAACATGAAAATTTAGTTATAAAAACATTGCTTGTAATAAACTACAGGAAAACAACTGCAACTCGCAACCCCCCCCCCTCCGAGAACTATCCAAGAACTGAAAACAGCGTTGCTCAATGAGTGGGACCAATTGCCACAGGCACTGATAAACTGCCTTATTTCCAGTATGACATAACGCTGCGAGGTCGATATACGTGTAAGAGGTGTCTATACCCCCTATTAATCCATTTCTTTTGTGTCTTCTGCAACCGCTGTTTCAGACCTTCAGACTCCCACGAGTGTTACACACGAACATGTGTGTCTTTTATAACTGTTGAATGTTTTGTTTGTATTATATCAACCTATATTCACACCAAATTTTATTAAAATTTGTCCAGTAGTTCTCGAGATCGTAGACCAAATGTGTAAATTTCTTAATTTATTTCGCCACTGCAGTTTTAGTATTACTTATATTGCGATACTTTGGACTTGTACTATGATTATCAAGTAATCTATACTATATTTTATTTCTTATTTACATTTATTGTGCTTTTAAGAAAGTACAGGTGGGGTGTGTTTAAAAATTATGTATTTGTACTGCGCTGCACTCTCATACGCTCTGAGAGTTGCACCTGCGCAGCCACAAAATAGTGCTTGAAATTACGTTTTGTGTTACTGTGGCAGTTGTAAAAATAAAGAAAAATGGTCGATATGTATCGTCGTAAATAATATTTTTTTCTGTGCTTATGTTTTGATCAATATGTCGCTTCATTATTATGTAATATTTGCATTAAGTATTTTCTAAGCAGAATGAGTTATTATTCATTGCATATTCTGTAAGATTTGATGCATGACTTTTCAAGTTTGATAATTAAAAAAATGAAAGGTGTTGTTTTCGATAAATGTATTCTGAGATACAAGCAATTATTAGTAGTCTCATAAAACAGCGACTTTTAGTGAAAACAACAATGAATTTTTAGTACATTTTGAACCAGACATTGGGTTACATTAGCAACAGAAAATACACATATCCGAAAGTTATTGATTGCTTTTAATGTTAAATTATAAGGTAATAAACATAACTACCTTACAGTGACACAGGGACGGGGCCAAAATGTCGTCAAGGCGCCTTTTTGCGATTTCTCACTAAATATGGCGACGATTTCTCGCTAAATATAGCGACAAAATAAGTCGCCAAAACCGTTGTCAGCTTGGCGATATCTCGCCAAAGATACGCATTTACTCAATGTTAAATGGACTTCTCACTGTTTTCTTACTTTTCCGCCATACCTTGTCGTTTTTAGATTTTCATGTTACATTATACGAAAGAAATACAACATTTTCACATCAAATTACACTAAAATTATCTATCTATGCACAAAATTCGTAACATTGCCCCGTTCACAAGGACTGCACGTCCTTGGCAGTACGATCACTGGCCAGGAAGCCATACTTGCAACTAAGGCAAATCAGTGCAATACCTTAAACTCAGTAAATAAAATAAAAGAAATCAAATATTGAATTAATAAACCAGTGCACAAATTTACAAAGTTAGGAACAAATCGAACCATGGATTTATACTACACAGTCCAGTCACATTAATGTGACCACCACGTACTTTCCATGTCAGAGTTAAATAACCAATCACAGAAGGCAGGTGGCAGCACAGTGCAGTTGAGCGTATATAAAGGGTGTGTGAGGGCTTCGGAAAACATTTCAATCGTTGGCGTAATGCAGAAACGAAGCGATTTATCCGACTTCCAAAAGGGCATGATCATTGGCTTTCGGGCCAAGGGTGGAAGCATTTCCGAAACGGCTGAGTTTGTGAACTGTTCGCGTGCCGCCGTGGTAAAAGTGTACCGTGCATGGCAAAATGGGACTGTCCAAAATCAGCGACGTGGCAAATGTGGTGCACCACGGGCCATAGATGACAGAGGCGAACGACGGTTGCGGAGATGCGTTCGGGCAGATAGACGGGCTACCGTTGAGCAACTGACCACCAAAATGAACCAAGGGGCTACCAAAAGTGTCTCCCAAAGTACTATTCAGCGAACATTGCTGCGTCTGGGCCTCCGAAGCAGACGCCTGGTTCGTGCACCTATGCTGACTGCTGTTCATCGACGGCGAAGGCTAGAATTTGCACGCCAGTACAGCAGCTGGACGTCCACTGAGTGGCGACAGGTTGCGTTTTCGGATGAATCGCGTTTTATGCTCCATCGGACAGATGGACGTTGGCGTATAAGGCGTGAAACCTCTGAAAGGAACCACCCTGCAACCATTGCCGGAACGGTCCAAGCTGGAGGCGGGAGCATTATGGTCTGGGGAATGTTTTCCTGGCATTCTCTAGGTTCACTGATCATTGTGGAAGGCACAATGGATCAATACAAGTACGCATCTGTCCTTGCGGACCATGTTCACCCCTACATGCGCATTGTTTTTCCTCAGGATGATGGCATCTTCCAGCAGGACAATGCGAGGTGCCATACAGCTGCCAGTGTACGTGCGTGGTTCGAAGAGCACCAGGATGAGTTTACCGTCCTCCCCTGGCCAGCAAACTCACCTGACTTAAACCCAATCGAGCATCTGTGGGACCATCTCGAACGAGTTGTTCGCGCCATGGATCCTCAACCGCGTAATCTAGCGCAGCTGGCCACGGCATTAGAGTCGGCATGGCTCAACATCCCAGAGAACACCTTCCGGGACTTATGTGACTCTCTTCCTGCACGTCTCGCAGCAGTCCGCTCTGCGAAAGGTGGTTATTCTGGCTTTTGACAGATGGTCACATTAATGTGACTGGACTGTGTATTTACATTAAGTACACTATGGGGATTACGTACTATAGTTACAATTCGGTGACTTAGGGATCCGAACAACGACGTCGTTCAGCCTCTTTAGGACTGTGTAAGAGCCCTCCCAAGGTGACTGTAGTTTAGGAGAGAGTGCTTTTCATCGAGTCCACTCCACACTTTCGCCCCACACTTCGTCACTTTCGCTGAATCCATGTCCTGTAGCTCTCATGTCATATCGGGTCTTCATCTTCTCCGTCCCAAGTTGACTCGCTCTCGAGCAAAATTCTGCATTACTTCATACCATGTCTGAATGTCTTGAATGTAGTCCTCAGGCGATGAAGGCACATCCGACCAAACAAGAGATCACGAGACAGACGAAGGTGGCCACTGAAGAGCATCTGGAATGAGAAATAGCCGGTAGTCTCATGGATAGCACTGCGATAAGCCAGTAAGAAACAGAGGTGACTTGTTGTTCCAGTCCTGTTGGTTTGTGTAAGCCACCAGCGAAAGGTTATTAAGGATGGTTTCATTAAGCCTCTCTACCATCCCGTCTGACTGGAGATGTAAAGGTGTCGTTTGGGTTTTGTAAAGCAGCTTGCAGAGTTCTTTAATTACAGCCGATGCAGAATTTCTTCATTGATTGGAATGTAACTGAGGAGGCTCTTCGAACCTGAAAATTCAGTGGTTTAGAATTACCTCTGCTAAACCTCTGCTTAGTCTCTTGATGAGGAATAGGGTACGCTTCAGACCACTTAGTGAAGTAATCAATGACAACGAGGACATATTTGTTGCTATCATCAGTTCGTGGCGAGGTCCCAGGATGTCAAAGACGATATATTCAAAAGGCGCTCCTACATTGTAACGTTGCAGCTTCCCACGGCTGCGTTTCTTCAGTCCTTTCTGACTCGCACAGGCATCGCAAGCTTGGCACCACTTCTGCACGTCATACTTTGCATTACTCCAGATGACGCGCTCTCGAACTGTATGCAAAGTCTTCATTATTCCGAAGTGGCCTCCTGTAGGGCTGCTATGTAGTTCTTTAAGGACGTCCTGGATCCGGGATCTTGGAAGTATCAGCTACCATCGTAAGGCCTTTCCATCATCCGATTCAAATTTCCAGTACAAGACGCCCTTTCGAATATGGAGTGAGTCCCAGAAAGTCTAATATTGTTTTGTCGTAGGATTGTAGATCGAAAAATCATGCCAGGCAGATTTTCTGTTGGAAGACTCCTTTAAGTCAACTATGGGTTAAATGTCGCCGTCTTCCAACTGGTCTTTCCTGGCTTCTTTGCAATCCATGTGTCTCTATCAGCCGATGTTGAGTTGTAACTTGTCGTGCAACCTTCATTCAGTTTTTTAAATGTATCCCCCCATTCTTTTGTCCACAAAAACTCTTGCCTGCTCTCTGTCAGCTTCTGAAAAGGTCTTATATACTTCCAAAAAGTCTTATCATCATATAAGATAGCTCCAGAGACGGACGACGAGACGTGGGTAAAACTTTAAAACCATCAGAATTGCTTTCCTCTGTCGCTAGGCAGTCCTTTAAGTTGTGAACTTCTTTGGCAGCAGCAGAATCTCTCTATTCGATTTGTTCTTTGACGAAAAATCTCTTTCTTCTGTTTCTCCAACCCTATTTTCTACAGTGTCTATTCTGCCTTCCATAGCCTAGAATTTGTTTTCAATTACACAGACAATTTCTCTTTTTATTTCCTCTTGACTTGCTTCAATATTTTCTTGAACAGCTTCCACTTCTTTAACAGATTCTTGAACCGCTTTCATCTTTACTTTAAGAGATTTCTGAAGAGCTTTCATCTCTTCTTTAACAGATACTTGACCAGCTTCTATAGTTTCTTGACCAGCGTCCATCATTTCTTGAACTGCTTTCATCTCTTCTTTAACGGAATTGACTGCCCCATCTATCTTTTCTTGTAACGCTGCAAAGGCAGTCATGAACTGCCTTAGTTACTTATCCATTGCTCTTGTCACCGGCATTCAATCCCACTTCTGACACCGAAAAGTGTTGCGTGCGTACGGGTTCGTAATAGATTGAATGCACGTAGGTCTGATGATAGTTAATAAAATTTATTTTATCAAAATAAGCACTTCAAAGTTCTGGAATTTTCCGCAGGAATACTCGTGCAGGTGCTTCCAGTATCACAGTGTACAAACAGTAATTACGCTTCAAACTACTAAGAATGTTAAACACAACGTAATCCAAAGCGCATCTAAAGAGAATGCTAATCCGGAGATATCTCAGTTCACGTTCAACTAACAACTTGCAACAATAATATTAACTGGCTGAGAGCAGATGCTCTCTCCGGTCTTATACAGTTGTCAATTGGCCGCCGAGATATTTATAATAATTTCTGTTCCTGGAAATTAATGGAAAGCAGCATGAGGGTCGAATTACGGTTGCAGATAATAGTGATCAATTACATTCATTCAACTATCTTACCTATTACGGTGATACAGAGACGGGACCAAAATGTCGCCCAATGGTCGCCACGTCTGGTAACTTTTAGCGATTTTTCGCCAAATGTGGCGAATCGCCAAAATCGACTTGGCGATATCTCACCAAATTACCGAGATACCCATTTACTCACTGGTAAATGGACTTACCTCTAAATTCTTAATTTTCAGGCATACCTTTTCTCTTTTAGATTTTCATGTTACATTACGCCAAAGGAATTCAACAGTTTCACATAAAATTAAACTAAAATCATTTATCTATGTACAAATTTCGTAACAATATATTTTTGAAATCATTAATGAGTGTCTCTAAATGCTCCTATAATGAGATGGCACACGTGAAAACTTTTCTTTGTGTTTTTTTAGACAGTAAATTCTACAACCTAGGAATGAAGACAGCCGTTAAGAATTATAAAGCATTATCTACTACCATAAAAGAAAAATTACTATTATGTCATTCCTGCAATAAAATCGTTATTTTGATAATCCAGAAAAAGTACGTACTAAATCTATACAATTTCTGTCAGTCTTCTTATTTGCACTTATTTTATTTCTTACTGCATTTTGTGGCACCATCAGAACGTATTTCCTAACAAAATACATGCCCTACGCATATAAATTAATTAAATTCAATAACCTTAAACAATCTACTTTTTAAAATAAAACATGCCACATACTTTGAACGATAATTTCCCATTAATATTCTTTTCAGATAACTAAAAGCGTGAAGAAAATTGTAGTATGTAAAAATTAATTTGTTTTCTGAACAGACACAAGAGTGCAAAAGCATTTGGAAGGAAAGCAGTCTTCTCGAAATTTTCTCATTCTTTCTAATATTAAATGTATTATCAGATCATTTTATCTCTCAACCTAAATCATCTTACTTGAAAAAAACCTTCCGTTCCTTGAACGGCGTTTGTTTTTTTAAAAATAGATCAGCTTGCTCTACATACCAGCTGCAATCGCCAACCTACAAGAAAAGTCTCTCTAGTTAGAAAACAGAATACAATCTAATGAATAGATAACCCACGGCACTATCACGCTTTAACAAAGCAAAACAACGTCCGAGAAAAAAGGTATTAAAATCATAATAGCAGCAAGCGGTGCTTTATTGGTAATTTCGTGAAAGCTGATGCTTTCGATTCACTTTCTTTTCGCAATTACTTTTACATACTTCGAGCCTCAGGGAATGGATTGTGCCCTAGCAGATGATCTTTCCATTTTACGATGTATGTTCAGTTGACCTTTAGAGAATCTCACTCTTTCTTCGATCTCTCTTGCTGTAATGGTTACATTAAAATGTCTAGAAGGAAAGTAAATCGTTATCAGGCTTCCTAGTATGAGGTTTTTCCTAGTTCCGATAAAATCAGATTTCATTCTGTTATTATTTTTGGATCATATAAATAGAGCTGATGACAGCTCATGAAACAAAATTAATCGGTTGTTTATCCAGAAATTAGTGATTACTGGATACTTACCAAATATGATAAAAGAAATTGTTTCTAAGATGTCTTTTGTAAATTAAGTTAATGGGGTTAAAATAGTCTATGTTTTAAATACAATGACTTTTGGACAATACGAATTTGATTTGCACGTGTTTACTTACACCTGGAAATTTTTCAGTAAATATACTAGAAAATATTTGACTATTAAAGTTAAAAAAAGCGGATTAAAGATACCAAATTTTAAAAAAAAAAAAAGATGGGTTTAAAATGCATAAATAAAATACGTGTATACACTAATCTGTTTCATTTTTACTGTCAAGGTGTTATAATAAATTTTCAGTACCACAAGTCTGTTATAATAACTTTTCATTTACGTCTGATGTTAACGATATATATATACTACCTACAGTATTTATCTCATGTGAGTTAATACGGATGTAGATACAGATAGACACGCGATCAGTCTGTAAACAGAGTGTGCAAATTGAGGTATTGATTAATACGCTATTTAGAGCATTTTCAAAATTTTTTGTACTGTAGTTTTTTATAATTTCCCATTTGCTTTCCTCTAATCCACTTTACTTTAAGATTACAGAACCTAATATCAGTGCTATAATGATTTACATACAACGTGCTTAATATGTTTTATGCAAAGGTAAGACTTCAACACGTACTTAATAATTAAGTTTTAAGAAAGTCAAAGGTTGTACTTAAATTTTCAGCAGAGTTTTGTTGTCGTCTACCGCTGTTGTCAGGTTAACTGTACAAGCTTCTGAATGAAATGAAAATATTTAGAATCATTTCAACTCATCTATTTTTAATTCGTGTCGTCAAATTAGTATAGCATTCCGAAAATTTAGAGGAAAATTTAAAATACTTATGTCAATGATAATGAAAACAAATTATGTAGATTCGCAAGTTAGAGGAACAGTAATAGGAAAAAGGAAGGAAATATTAATGTTGCCATTCTATTTCTCTAGCATTTAATAATCAGCTGATGTAATATGAATAATAATAACAGTAGCCACTAATAAAAGCAAAATGCTTTACAGTTGTCACCTAAATGTCATACATTTACAGTCAGTAAGATTATTCTACCTGAAAATTAATTTTACGTGCTTTCCGTTACCCATTTTCAACTTACCTTTGACGTGAACGTTTAAAATTATGGTTGAAGAACAATATTGATATTAATTTGAACCCTTGTCATCACTACTGCCATTATAATTATTAATATTATATGTCTTTTCACCTATATATATGTAATTTAGATAAATGTTTTCGAAGTTGTCTTAAAATGAAACAGAGCTTTCTTATTTTCTCCTGTTACGAAAAAGAAACATATAATATTATTACACAATTAGACAGCAGTTGGCATTTTGATAACTTTTTATTCCTTTAGTATGATGCAATTTCAAGGAAGTCACATTTAATATTTAATAAACGCATAGCATACTGCACTAAAATATCCATACACTGCATATTTATCTTGAAGCAGTAGTGGGGAAACTTTAAAGTCAACTTACTTGTCAGACTGAGCTCTGAAAGGGCAAAGGACGTGAAAAACACGTTTCGGTATAATTGCATATACAAATATACACAGAAAAAAAACTGTCTTGATCTTTCATGAAATCCGGTTAAAGAGAAGAGGTTAAAAACATAAAAGACAATAAAAGCCCTTCACCTTGGAATTTAAAGATACATCACGACCTTTTTCAGAAGATCAAAATCTTTGTTTGTGGTTTTGTAAATTCCACTTTAATGTTTTACTGTCAAGAAGTTAATTGTATTTGATTAAAATCTCAAATCCTGCTTGAATTTTAATTCAACTTAAACTGAATAATAAAATTAGTGATGATTCTCTGTTTGAAGGATAAAATCTCAAAGAGTGACATTTACATGGAATAAATTAATGTAGCGGAGATTCTTTGTTTGAGATAAAAATGGGAGATAAATTTTAAAAAAATGTTTAGTTTTTCTATCCTCGTAGTTTTTTAATTTTTTTTAGTTCCGGATTTTCTTCAGCGTTCATTTCACAAATTACATTTATTAATGTCTAATTTTCATAAACATTACTTTCTTTATAACGTTTAATTAATTGTATGAATAATAATACTAAATTATTTTTAACTTCTATTATCCTGTAGTTTACGATTTTATTTCATATTAATTTTTCTGTTCTTAATATTCTTCAGACTAGTTTGAAATCCCTCCCCCCTTTTTGTAACTTTTGTTAGTGCATTTTGAGTTAATAACAAAATTACTTAGCTCTAGGATTTACCTGTTGTAACCAATTAAAATTTGATACTTTTTCCACCATGTATAATATTTCTGAATTTTCGCCCTGGAGTTCGTTAAGATTGGAATTTTACTTCACATTATTAAACCCAATCTCAGCTATAAAAGTAATAAAATAAAATTAAGAACTAAACTTAAAACTAAAAAATCGTTAGCAAAGTCATATCGAAAGCATTTTATTACATTTTAATCAATGCGTTTTTACCCATCTGTGACATAATTTGATAATTGTTTTAGTACTTTCTAGCTGTGTTACGTCAGCAGCTGAACAAGAACTGAAATTCATTGTACAAATAAAAGATAGGTAGCCTGCCTTTTGCCGTTTTCAACTTTTAAAGGGGACATAAGTATAATGTAATAGAAGGCAGCATAAATATAATATAACATAATATCAAAGATAGTCAAGAGATAATCATTGACACATTTAACAATCGTTCTCCTGAATCCGAAATACGAAACAACCTTGGAATTACGTTATTCCGTATAAATTCCTAGGAAAGTAAACCTCTACAGAATGAACTAAAGAAATTTTACCTGTTGCCAACCTGTATACATAGGTAAGGGGGATAATGTCGTCGATCCAAACATTCGATCATTAGTGTTCAGTGAATAAGCACAAATGAGTGTCGCCATATTTTTGCCATATTTACAGCAATGTCTGTCTGTATGGGACAATTTTTTAGTCGTCGTATATCATATTTCCAAAAAATTCTAATTTCATATTTTAGCTTTCTGTATTCATATTGTGGTGTGCGTAAGTGTTCGTTACGGACAGAATGCACATAGAACCGATGATCGCTTGATAGCTTGATAGAATTTTATTTTTCCCAAAAGAAACACTTTACAGTTCTGGAACTTTCCAAAAACGTACTTACACAGCTCTTCTCAGAGTAACAGAGCACAGTCAGTAGTTATTACTTCAAACTGTTAAGAAAACTTTAGACACAACGCAATGCAAAGGGCATCTAAAGCGTGAAGCTGGCATGAAGATTTCTCAATACTCCGAAGTCTACTCTGAACTGAAAAACTCAGAGCGGATGTTATAAACAAGCTTATATATTTTTCCCCAGCCGCCGAGAAATCTCTAGTACCTTCCACTTCTCGAAATTACTGGAAGGCACGTAAAGTTATATATATGGGCCGGATGTGGTTACGGTTACATTTAGAGATCAATTAGAGTTATCCAATTACAGCACCTATTACAGTTATACTCGAACCGAACCCAAATGTCGCCACGTTTCGCGACTTATCGCCAAATTTGGCGACAGAAAGTAGTCTTCAAAACCATCTTCAGCTTAGCAATATCTGGCTAGCGAGATATTTATTGCCTTAATGTTAAATAGACTTTCTCCTGTAATCTTTTTTCTGCAAAGCTTCGTTTTCTAAAGGCCGTTCATGTTACATTGTAAAAATTCGTAACAATATAAAGAGTTGATTAGATTTTGGGTAAAGCTGGACAACCCGAAGTGATACTTTACTTCAAGCCACAATTGCCGATTTACTCTAGCAGGATTTTGGACCCAGAAAACGTACATGAATTTGACTGCTGCTCTAAAGAACAAAAAAAAGGACAGTCCTTTTTATACATCCCGCCAACCTATATGCACAGATAATGTTTTTAGTTCAAAATTTCGATATGGAATTTTCAGCGAATCAGTACAAATGATAAGACTTCTGTGAAATTTTAGAGTTGATAAGATTTAGGTAAAGTTTCACAACCGGAAGTGATACTTTAGATGAAGACTATAGCAGTTTTTAACGAAAATATCAAACTCAAAATTTTTTAATTTTGCTTTTTAAGAGTATAATATTTACATCAATGGGAACAATATATTAAGTTTTGGGTAAAATTCATAAACCCAAAATGATGCTTTATTTTAAGCTCTGAACAGACATTTGTAGGAAAACGTATTATGAGATAATCCAAAACTTCTCAAATTTTTGTATTTAAATATAAGTACGTGATTGAGAACAACATATCACACTTATAAGCATTAAATATATTCTTGGAATAGCTGAATGCTAAATGCGACGAACATGAGCTCATGCTGAAGATGAGCTATCGTTATGATGCAAAAATGTGTTAGCCTCAATCTTCAATTTTGTGTTCGTTGCACTTTTGTATCAAATCACTTTTCAAATAAAAGGATGTGGCCACCAAATATTATCGCTATGTATTATTTTTAAAAACCTAATATAAATGACATAGCGAATATCAAAAAAAAAATATGTGGCAACAATTTGCACTCTGTTAAGAGTTCTAAAGATATGCTGATTTTCAATACTGTGTGATTTTTGTTGTTGAATTTTATATGGCGTAAGTGTGAGTGTGAAGGAAGTGATGTGCAATAAATAAAGCTAAAGTGACAAATAAAAAGGTTAGTCATCTTATTAACAGAGCTGAACACTGGTATGATGAACTGAGGAAAGACTAAAAAGAAATGGGTGACAAATCTTAACATTTTATCGGGAATTCTAAAGACATGGTGCTTTTAAAAATTTTCTGATTATCAAGTCATTGATTTGCGAATCCAAAACATTATAGGAATAGATGATATACCACGATGAATGCGATATTTTCAAATCAAAGCACTAGAAAGAATGTGTGCATGAGCACGTTATCATTGTCCATTATAAGGGAGACTAGAGAACAAACAATCAGCAATGTTTATAATTAACATTGAGTTTTAAAGTTGATAAACAAATTAGATTTTATTTACAAACGATCAACCAGAAGTGATAGTTTACTTAAAGCTCGTTGCGAATCTGTCAGTTTCGTTTCTTAGTTGAGGGAGATCTGCTCGCCACATCAGATTTTTTATTCCAATACTAAGAAATTAGGAAGTTGAATTTTACTTTCATAGAAAATAGTGTCTCCATATTATCGTGCTTTTTATTTCTTAGATATCTTGACTGATTAATATGCTCGAATAGCCGCCCAGACGGGAAAGTGGTTGGTGATTCTGACTATTGTACCGAAGGGTCCGAGTTGGAATCCCAGAGAAGGCATGGGTGTAAATTGCCTGTTCCTTCATAGGAGGTAATGGTGGCCGTCTATTAGGTGCCTCCACAATAAAATAACCGCTGCTTCTGTCTTCAATAGCGACAAAGTCTAAAAAAATGGCTAATGCCGGCCATTAAAAAAAATTAAAAAACGACTGCCCGAATAATGGTTTAAAACAGCATTACGTTGGGGAAAAAAAATGTTGTGATTTTTTTTTCTTTTACTACAATATATCTGTTGTTGTTGTGTTGTGACTTATCTCACTTGCTGACAGTAAGTAACATCAGCAGAAACCCACGAAATTCATTGTGGCAAGAAGTGCAAGATTGCGCTTATCGTTGGCAAGAGGCTTGAGCACCATACAGGTGACAGTACGACTTTGTTGAGTTCCGCCCTTAATTTTGATGGAGAACACCCCGTGGGTACGGGCTTGAAGGTCTCCCACCCCTCTTCGTCTACCCTCAACCTCTCGAGAGAATTTTTGGCTCGCCTCGTATTTAGAGTGTTCCATGCCGCACAGATACTATACATTTACTACCATCCATGCCTTCTGCGGGATTCGAAATCGAACCCTTCGATAAGGCTGTCAGAATTACTAACTAATATCTCGGCAATACAATATCTATAAGTCAAACAATCAAGAGAAAATATTAAATTGCTATGGTTCTAGAATGGAGACCTATAATATTTTTACAAAATAACTGTAATAATCAACTGATATTCCAAGGTTACTTCTATAATATAGCTTTTAAAAACTTAATAAGAACGAAAAATATCAAATATTTTTACAAGTTAAAAAAACAATATAAAATACTTTCTACAAAATGTAATGAATCCTTATTATAAAGCAAAGCGTGGAATTAGCGCTTTTTTACATTTTAAAATACGAACAATTAAATTTAATGTGTTAAACTCCAGTAACAGACTGGTTTAATTTTCCAAGAAAGCAGTAATAGAATACATTTGCGTTTCGAAAAGAAGAACTCTTGTCTGCCTGTCTCGAAATATGTAAATTTTCGAGGAAACCAAAGCCAAAGTAATGTTGAACTGTATGTTTACATACTTTGTTTCCATTTACATTAAGAGTTCATTTCTTTCAATCGAAAAAATAGATTTTTATTTCATTTGCTAACTTTAAAAGATAATGTGTCAACACAGCAGAGTTTTAATGATTTAATTATTTTCGATTCTTTTCTATTAATTTCTATACAGAAAACGGCAAGAGCCATGAGCAAGTTTAAGACAAGCGTCAGCCAGTTTTGTCTTTATAAATTTCAAATTTGTAAAATTCAATTCACATAAATATGTGGATCAAAAACAGGAATGCATAGATATTAACTATATTTTTGATACTTTTATGCCCTTAATAATTAGTATAAACTCACAGATCTTTTGAACAGAAACTTAATTTTTAAAGTCGTTGGTTTGACTTATCTGATTATGACAAAACACGTGACGGTTATCTGCCTAAGAGCAGGGATGCGTTTGTAGAGGACTTTCTAAGAGAAACTGACGTGTATCCGTCATAACAATATGGAAAACCAGGAAAACGAAAACTAGTACATTTGCCGGAATTCGAACTCGGGTAGAACTACTGCTATTCAGCTGTGTTATCTATTTGCCGCTAGTGAGCCCAGAAATGCTTGAGTATTATGTTGGTCTCCACATTAAAAGCAATAAAAAAAGCGAAGTAAATAAAAATGTGTAATTAAAAATAAATAAAATGTAAAGAGACGAGGAAAATGTTAATAAATTAATGATAAAGATGTAAATAATAATTAATAAATTAAAATAATAAATTAAATGCATCACAAAATTTATTTGAAAAAACAAAACAAACAGAAGGAGTATAAATTAATGACAGAAAGGCATAAATTAATAACATACAGGTAAATAAATAATGAAATTTAAACAAATGTACCATAAATGATAGTTGACGTAAAACGCAAAAGATAAGTGAGGAGACTAATGATTAAAGCGACGGTATTGAAAATAAAACAACTTCTAGGTCATATGGATGTGTTTCTTTATTTTGACTTGAAATTTACTTGAACCGACAATTTCTTGACCGAAGCATGGAAAACTCTTCATTTCCTGATAGTATAACATTTCTTCATGGCATATTTCTTCTGCAGCTGCTCAAAGTTTTCCACTTCTCTAACTTTTTCCGTGGAAATAGAGGCATACATTTAGTAGGTTGTACCAGTGTGTCTCAACTGCTAAGTTGAATCTTTCCTGAGTAACCATCACATATTCACATTTGACTTAATTTTTGCATTAGTTCAAATAGCCGCTTTATATTCCTCTTTCCTATCATTCATCATGCTGTGTTCGGAAGGACATACCAAACACAATATTCGATGCCTTGTTGTCGAATTTAAGTATTTTATGATGTACCTTTCACGTAAACCATTTTGTCTGAAATCCTTTGTATAAACTAGATCGAAAGCTCTTGACAGTCAAAAGATAATTACCTACTAAGTGGATTTAGATACTTTATGCATTTTACCCAACAGTGATAATGATTTTCTGTCGTATGTGATATTTGTATTTAACATCGAGCTATACAGCTCTTAAATTACCATAAAGCAGGTATTACATGTACATAAACGGTGTTTACGTATCTATTCTGGTATTGCAGTTAAAAGTTGTAGAGTCATTAGGTAGTTCTGAAGAAGGAGTACATGAAAATGAGCAATGCCCTCGTCAGGACTCGAATCTGGAACTCTTGAATACGCGGCGAGTGTACTACCGATACACCACGAAGGGATGCTGGAAGGGGGAAGAAATATTGTGCATGTTAAAAAGAAGGTGTCTAATAAACTTTTTCTATTCTCTCTGCGCATTTTATTATCTAAAGTCCTAATACAGTGAAATTCCAAAAGTTAAATCAAATAATATGCTACTTTAAACATTTCTGTCTTAAAAATATCGTACAAACAATAATTGGCAGTTTTGCAAATTGTAGTGTATAGGTTGAGTTATGCGTAGTGGGCAGCTAGAATTTTCTATCTGTGAAAGCTGTGATTAACACTGAGACAAAATAGATCTTACGCTTCCATAGCTTAAACTATGCTATTCAAATAAACTAAAATACATGATTGCGTATTTGGAGTAATTAAATAAGTAGATTACATTCATGTATATCAGTTCCTTGATTAATTCAATGAATTAAATTAAAAAGTGGTAAATGAAAAACGAGACTGAAAAGAAGAAATGTAATTTTCATAGTTAAAAACTGAGCAAAATATTCCGAATATTCTAGGTGTTTGTTCGGTATATTTCTACATTTCTGATAAATATTTTTAGTCTCGTATTTAATAAACTGATAAATGTGTCCCATACTCTTTAGTGAGTATCATCATTAATATGCTTTTCTGATAATCATTATTTGTTCAAATATTACGGTATAAATTACTTTTATGCAACTAGAAATTTCACCATGAAATTGTAGAACTTTTGGCCAAGGAGGGAGCCTCTTATGTGTCGATTTCAAATCCCTCTTTGATCATCTCTAAAATCTGCTTCAAGACAGAAATTTCAAATCAGCAGCTATGAAAAATCCCTCAGATTCGTCCCTGGTATAATAGGTAGGCTCCGGGAGGGTGCCCTTGCTGTCAAGGCTAGAAGAGTCCTTCAGCCCACCATTAGCAGGCTCGCAAGTGGATACATCAGGTGCCTAAACTCCTATCTGACTTGCACCAACTGCAGCTCTGCGTAGGCCTCTCCCGATCACATATTGAACTGTGCAGGTCTTGATTTTAGGATTGAACTTTTTATCAGTCCTCTTCTTGTTTATGATTTTTTTAAGATTCTTGGACTTATGGATTTGGTCTAGCCTGCAACTAAAACATGGGGAATAAGACAACAACAACAAGAAATTTAACCAGTATAATCACTCTTAAATGAAATACAAATTTACCACAGAAAAGCAAATCAAACCTTAAAACGTTTTTAAAACAAATCGGTAAATACAGCTTAATGTTTTCATTACCTTTTATATGATATGGTTTGGGTCTAAGGAATCCATCCATCAGACTTTCTTTAGCAAAACTTTTACTTGCAGACTGTCACGTACACTGCAAAATAAAAAAAAGGGACAGTTCTACTATCTTTCGTTCTACTGGGGCGGTTGACGAAATTCAAATTGCGTTTTCTATGTCTCGAAAGCGCGATGTGTATTAGATTTATATATAGCATTGTTCTAATATAGGTATTTTGACACAAAATCGAAGTTTTTCTGAAATGACGTGACAATTGTTTTCCATATTTCAATTCTACAACTCAAATTATGCCAAACTGCCAAGTTTTGTGACAATCGCACGAGTAGTTTTAAAAAAATTAGCTCTCAAAATTTCAGCTCCTCAATGTTAATTTAATTTGGTATGTATTTACTAATATCTCTTTTGTTATTACACTTACTTGATTCTTCCTTTAACATTTCGAAATTTAGATTCACTCCAAATAAAATTCACCCATTTTTATGATTTATTTTTTTAAATTTGTATTTTTAAATAATTTTTATAAATTTTTGGAAAATAATTTTGAATTATAACCTATAAAATTGTTACCATCAACTTAAAGTAGATGTATTTCTAAGTATACCTGCAAGACTTAGAGCTCTTTATTCAACATTTTCGAAGATATACGTGAATTTGTACGTTGGCGGGTTTTGAAATTTGGCATATTTGTTGAAAGCGATAATAACATCTAATGTAGTTTACGCACTTTGCTAAAATTATTTGAAAGTAGGAACGATGTGACTTTTTTCCGCTCATGCACAATGGATGATATAAGAAAATACGTTTGCCATGTATTAAGAAGTTCGTTAAGTGAACTATTCTTGCCACAAACTGAAAAGAATTCGCCAAATTAAGTTTTTGAATTTCTCCGTAAATTTCGCTTCAAATTTTACAAAATTTAATATTTAGGCATAATTTGAGTTGTAGAATCGAAATATGGAAAGAAATTTATATGTTATTTCCGAAAAAGACGCATTTTGTGTCAAAATACCTATGTTAGAGCAACGCTATAAATAAATCTAATATACATCCCAAGTCATGATTTCGAGACATGAAAAGAATTTCGTCAATGGGCCCAGTAGGACGGGAGATATAAAACTGCTTCCTTTGTTTTTGCGCAGTGTACATTTCGGTACTTTCAATTCAGTTCTCAGTGAAGTTAATATATGTATATCTTAAAACAAAGTAATATATCTTAAAACAAAAGGGTTTTATGAACAGCAGATCATAGGTTTCAAAAAGGTTTTCGATAGGTATGATTTAATTTTTCGGCCGATAGAATCGCTGTTATAAGCCGCGAGTGAAGTTTTTACCACATAAGCGAAAGATTCAATAATATTGTTGCGTGCGTACGAGTTCGTAATAGATTCAATGCATAAGTTCGATGAAAAGTTAATAGAATTTATTCTTATCAAAAGAAATATAACAAAACGCTCGATTTTCTCTCAAAGATATTCATACAATATCATAGTATCATGCAATATAAACAGTACCTACACTGGTGTCCAAAAGTTAAGCATAATTGATAATTATGTGAATAAAGAAGGAACTGTAAATCAGAATGGCGGGAAACGTGATATGCGAGTGTAAAATGGTTATAAAATAAGGAAGCAAATCAAACGAATAATAATTAA
>KK119977.1:323085-355901 GCA_000611955.2 Stegodyphus mimosarum | reverse complement strand
GATATGTTTCTTGGTTCAAAACGTGTTCCACGTTCTCTCCATATCGTTACCCGACGAGAATCAGTACTCAGACTAAACCGGGACTCGTCACTGAACATCACACTGGCCCACTCTCCCACACTCCAATGTTGATGTTTCAAACTCCAGTTCAAATGAGCGCGTTTCTGCGCAGACGTGAGGGGAATGCAAACTGTTGGTCTTCTGGCATACAGGCTAGCATGATTGAGTCTCCTGTAAACAGTTTGTCTCGAAATTCGTATTCCTGTGGCGACTGTGAGCGCCGAACCCAGTGCTCTGGCAATACTGCCTCTCTGACGTCGCGCACTTATTCCCAGTGCACTTATTACCAGATATCGGTCTTGGCGAGGGGCTATGACTCTTGGTCGACCTGATACTGGTCGTCGGGTAACATCTCCCGTTCTTTGAAACCTCTGCCACAGTCTTGAGATCACAGACTGGTTCACATTCAGAATTCGAGACACTTCGGTTTGTGATCTTCCGGATTCCAGCATTCCAACGATTCTTCCTTTCGCAAACATCTCCAATTGGCATCTTTGTGCCATCATTCACCTTGTTTGATGGTTAGGAACGTTCTTTCGCACAACAGTTGCCCGAAACTTGTCTGAACTGCCTATGCTGCGTGAATCGGTTTCTCTGCGTTCCGACATGCGCAGGTGTTTCGCGCAGAACGTAGTCGACTGAAAAGTTTTGCATAAACCCAATGTTTCTTCTTCACCCAATTAATATCCGCAAGAAATTTGGAATAATTTTACGAATATTTACTCCATGTTTTCCGCATTTTACAATTTATGCTTAACTTTTGGACACCAGTGTATATTTTAAACTACACTGGTGAAATAAATTAAGAGAATTTTATATTTGATCTACGATCTCTAGAACTACTGGAGAAATTCTAATAAAATTTGGTGTGAACATAAGTTGATATAATATAAACAAAATAAACATTCAACAGCTATAATAGACACACATGTTCGTGTATAACACTCATGGAAGTCTGAAGGTCTGAAACAGCAGTTGCAGAAGATACAAAAGAAATGGGTTAATAGGGCTACGGTCCCCTCTTACAGTCATACAGGCCTCGCAGCTGATGTCATACTGGAAATAAGGCAGTTTATGAGTGTTGGTGGCAACTGCTCCCACTCATTCAGCAACGCTGTTTCCAGTTCCTGGATGGTTCTCGGAGGGGTTTGCGAGTTGCAATTTCCCTCCCTAGGCGTGCCAGACATGCTCTATAGGGTTGGGGTCTGGAGACCTGGCTGGCCGATCCATCCGGCGAATATCCTCTAGAGAAATTCGTCAACCAGAAGAGCTCTATGTGGCCTCGCGTTATCGTCCTGTAAGATGAACTCGGGGCCCACTGCACCCCTGGAAAAGGCGAATATAGAGCTCCAAGACCTCATCCCTATACCTCACCCCAGTCACAGAGTCTCTGTCAAAGACATGGAGAGGTGTGCGGCCATTCAGCATGATGCCTGCCCAGACCATTATACTGCCACCGCCATAACTGCTGATTTCGCGGACATTGGAGGGTAGGTAACGGGTCCTTGGCTCTCTCCATATGAAAGTATGGCGAGAATTGGCGTTTAGGCTAAAACGGGACTTGTCGGTGAACAGAACGGTCGCCCATTGCTCTGTTCTCCAATCACTATGCTGCCTCTACCGTGCTAATCGGACTCTCCTGTCTATAGACGTCAGCGGGACGCAAACAACTGGTCTTCGAGCAAACAACCCTCCCTCATTCAGTCTTTTCTGTCACCCTTGTTACACGGGTTCAGTCATTCAGTCAGGAAACAGTCACCCTTCTTACACGGGTTCCTGTGACCGCATACAGGTGCCTAGAGAGCTGAGAAGCTGTAGCCGCTCTGTTACGCCTCGCTAAAATGGTCAAATAGCGATCTTCTGTGGCCGCCATTGCTCTTGGACGACTTTGCAGGCTTTCTCTCGATGGATCCAGTATCCTGAAACTGTTTCCATAAATTACACACGACATTTTTTTTTAAATTAAACTCTCTGCGTATCTGGACTTGCGATTGGTCTGCCTCTAGCCTCCCCACAATTCGCCACCTCATTCCATCATTTAAACGTTGGTTGTTACTCATTTTTACTATTCCGATGTGAATTTAACCGATTGTTGCAAGGTAACACTAAGAAATTCGCCGAGGTGCGCTAGCGAACGCAATTCGTCTTACCCTGCACGTGCTTATAAAGCATGTTTTTCTGCTGGCTCCGCCTACACACGTGTACACTTACATATTTCCCGTACACGATTTGCATTTTTATCTAGAAGCAGTGGTTTTCCCTTCAGTTCAGTTCTTTTCATGCAATTGGATAAAATATGCAAATTCTCTTTATTTATTTCACCAGTGTACTAAAACGTTCAATAGAACGCAATCCAAAGCGCAGAGAATGCTAATCGAATCTCACCGAGAATTCGCTACAACCAACAAGAACAGCTCACTAAAACAGCAACTGAGATGAGATGTTTCTCTACTGCTTTTATAGCTTTTTAAATCAACTGCGCGAGAAAGTTTTAGCAATTTTTGGAAAGGAAAAAATAGTAGAATTACCGTTACAGCTAACACACTAATCAATTACATTTATTCAAATTAAATATCAATTACGGAAACGAACTTTTATTCAAAGTTAAATGCACGTGCTCTTGTATTTTTACTTTTTCGGCGTAACTTTCTGGTAAAATTTGAAAATTTGTCATGCGCGGCTTTGCTGTAGGAAATAAAACAATTTTAATTATAATTCTATTAAACATATCTAACTAAATGCAAAATTTGTAACAATATTGTTTAAAATCATAAATGACCTTAATAATAAAGATAGTAAATACTGGAATAATTCAGAAATAATTCTGACTGTGACAGTGTTTCTTAATAAATAGCGAGTTTTTAAATTCTGGTAATCAGACGCGGATTATGAATGAGATTTTCATACAGTAATGCTTTAGTTATGTGTTGAATTAATTAAAAAGCTATATTTAAAAGCGCTAATTATAATCGTTAATTATAATTACAAATGTAATTGTAAAGCGCCAATATGTCGACTAATCCAGATATATACCTGATAGCAAAAAGCCATGTGAACACACAAAGATACTTAAACTGCAAACAACTGTAACGGCTCTATTGCAAACTACTTAAACTGCAAACGAGCGTGTCAGTCCTTTAGTATGAAAGCTGAAGAACTGATTGAAAAGTGGATGCATTAGTCGTGTTTATGATAAGAAATCGAATGCTATAACTTGAATTTACTGTTTTACTGCAGAGAAAAACAATGAAATACACAGCTCTTTACCGAATGTTATCAACTTGTAAGGAATATAACAATGACCGTTCGGAATAGATAAAGCTAGTATTCAATTTCTTGGCGACCGAATACGTAAAGACAAACAAGAATGCTCAGGTGATGTAATTCGTACTTATAAAACACTTCTTACAACAATCACTTCTCACAAAACGGCGAAACAACAAAAAATCGACCCCAATAACATTTCCTTTTATTACAAGCGAGTCCATTTTGGTAGTTTTCTTTTTTTTCTTTTTGGATGTATTGTTTGCTATTATTCTTCCAAAGATAATTTGCAACACATTTTAAGAAACTCGCGTTTGTTTGAGAATCGTGTAGGAATTCTTCTGAGCATGCAATCTGCTCTTACATCATTTAGACAGAAATATCAGCATTTATTATACAATATGTCTTTTGTGTGACCAAACGGGTATTTTAAAGAAATATTGTAAATAATTTGTTTCGTTATGTAAGAGGGTTACTGTTATTTTCGCCTGAGATTGCTTTATAAGCGCTAATTAGCAAATGTTTGCAAATATATGTGTTAATGAGAATATAGAACTATGCAATTTATTTAGATCTTGATGAGTGAAATACTGCACATACAAATTTTTTCAAATCCTCTGAAAGATTAAATGGATGCATTAGAGTAATTAAATGAGTTGTAATACATTTCAGTCATTTCGAAGGAAGAAAAATGCACTAGATTTTGCTTAAACTAATTAATACTTTGTACTCGGAGATTCCTTTTAGAATATGGGACTATTAACACAGAGAAAATTCAGTCTCATTACTTTTAGTGCAAATAAAAAAATACATTTTTTCTGAAATATCCTCATTTCTGTAATATAGTGTTAATCATCATTGGGCTGAACGCTGGCCAGCGGTAGAAAATTATTGAATACTTGTATTTTCTTTCACTTTATGGTGTGACAGAATGTAGTGATTTATTTCGTCTACTTGTATAGACTACAACGAAGTAATCTGGTGTACTACTGGTATTCCTGTAATTAGCTTCCAAAATGCTATGGATTAAAAGTTGCAATATATATTCCTTTTTTTTTCTTATAACGTGCTCCGCCCTTAGGCACTACACGGAAAGGGATGGATGCCCCGAGGAGGTCTTTTTAAGGGAAACTGGCTCGTATCCACGTTACACATGGGGAAAACCACGAAAACGCCCATGCAGCCAGCCCGTTCGGCGGGACTCGAACTCCGGACCGAACTACTAGTGTTCAGCGGCTTTAACCGCTCGTCCGCTGGTGGGCATATATATATTCCTTATACATTAAATTTTCTTTTGCTTCTGTCTAACTGCACTTGCTAGCATTCTCAGGCAAACGCTATATGTTCGTAATGCAGTGCTGCTTTAGAGCTGCCAAAACGTATATGCTTCGTTTATCATTTATAACTGTTCAGAGGCAAACTTGGCAGAAGCCAGAATAACTCAAATTTACGAAGATTTAAATTTAATTATTTTAATTTAGACGTTTACAGTTTAAGATTTAGTAAGTATGTTTACTTTTCGACGATCGGAAAGGACCAAAAATAACAGTAACATCTCACAAGTGAGCGGAAGTAATAGACACATACTTCGCGCTTGAACTTATAATACTCTTTTTTTTTCACGCTCTTGCAATTTTCCTTCTTTAATGTTAAGTGAGAAAAAAAGATATATATGCTAAAATAATTAGCAAAACATTATTCTTTAATTATTTGTATGAATTCATGCAATAATAATTTAAAAAAATAAAAAATAAAAAAAATTAAAATAAATGAAATTCTATTGTATTTTAAAATTTACCTGTCTCTCAAAAGCCTCATCAGTTGTAGATTAAGGAATAACTAAAATTACTAAACTGTAGTTCATAAGGAAGCAGATAAAAATTAATTAAAATAAAGTAATAAACGGAAAAGTAAACAATACAATTCTAAGTATGCAAGTATCAGAATTCTTAATACTTTTTATAAGCTTTTATTTAGCTCACTCGTGGTGTTTCACTGTGGGGGGAATTTTGTAATCGATTTTCAGCTATCAAGTTGTACACACACAGTTTATCGATGACAACGTAATGTGGTGAAGAGATTTCTTCAAAATTCGATTTAGACTTTATTTATTTAATATTTAAACGATTATTCACATACACCTTCTTTCAACAAAACAACTAAGCATAATCAGAATGTTACTATTTGCACCATCGAATACAAGGGAAAAAATGTTTTCAGTGAAACTTGTATGAAAATTATAACTTAATTTCTAAATTTTTGGAGAATTTTTTTAAACTACTCGATTTTTTAGACTACTTGACCTTAATGATTTTAAAATTTCGACATCTAAAAATATATCGGATAAAGTTTTGAAATTTTCACAGATTATAAAACAAAATTTTCGCCCTCTTTTAAAACAAGAAAGAATGATAACGAATTTTTTTTAATAGAATGACTTGCTACATTTTTAAAAAAATTGTGCTGCAGTCTGGAGCAGACGGGGAAAAAGGCTTTTAAGTTTCCCATCCTGGCGCACTTAAAAACGAATTCGCGATATTCATTTCATGATTTTAGCTTCAAATAAAATGCTCGTTAAGTAGCATTGTTAAAATATCAAATTTCCGAAATTAAACTACATACAAATCTCTTCGTGTTCAATGATGCATTTCACGAGGTTACAGATGTTAAGTCAATAACTCATAATACAATGAGATACAATTCAACAATAAAAACATAATATCTAGATCTGTAATGAGCAAAGAAATTAAAAACATAAAATACAAGTACTATTATAGTAAAAATACTAAAATATACTATGAATAATGAAACTATGTTAATACTCCTATAAAAGAAAATAAACCAATTTAACAGTAATACATTAAAAATAATAATGAAATAATACTTTAAAATAATATCGATACAAATGAAAAATGATACATCATCAATACATAACATCACTACATAACGTAATCATACATAAACAATACGCAAAATAATACAATGACACGTAAAAGATTAAATAAAAAGAATCCAATCATATAAATAATAAAATAATGTTTCACGTCTTCCACAACATCTCCTCAAGCACAAAGCCCACTACTTACAATATTAAAATGAAGTAAGTAAATTCTAAAATTCGCATGACTAGCAAAAATCTGAATAAGTTTACAATCAGGTTGAAAATGCTTAAGCCGTTGTGAAACACTTCAGAAAAATCTTTTTGTTCACTGGACCTTCGAAGAATCAAGATATTCATCATTCCAATCAACCATTCTAGCCATGCCCAAGCCACACATTTCCAATAAGACTTGAATAGACAACATTAATGCAATATCACGGTAAGTCGCTTGCTTAACCAAATGGTCAGCTCTCTCATTACCAAGAATACCACTGTGGCCTCGAACGAAGGTAAAATGAATGTCTGCAGTTTGTCCAATCGCATGTAATATAAAATGAATTTCTACCATCAATTTTTTAAGTCGAAATTGTATCATGTAAAAGAGAGAGAGAAAAAGGGAATCTGTGCAGATAAAATATTTAAACGGCTCATTCTTACTACAAGAGTTTTGTATCCATTTAACGGCAAGATTTAAGATCAGCTCAGAAGCTCGTCTTGAAAAACGGAACATATATCTGAAATCCTATATTGAACAGCTACATTCTTTTTTCCATCTTCTTAAATAACAAATAGAAAACCAGCCTTTCCGTTTAACTACTACCATCTGTGAAGCAAATAATGTTACATTCTTGGAAAACATTATTATCATAAGTAACATCTGTCACAGGGTTTCTGTCTGAATGGTGAGACAAACTTGAAAAAGAAAGCCTCCCGTTCAAGGGATTGCAAGGGTTTTCATTACAAAGTCTATCTCTAATATCCAGATCAATCCCAACTATTAAATCAACAGGCAAAAGACCAGAAGTAATGAATGCTGCCTCATAACTAACAGTCCTGTAACCCCTAATAAAAATATTAAAAGAATAAAAGGGAATATTCAAAGAGAATAAAACCGAATACTCAAAGCGATTTCTGCATTCTCTGAATGGCGTTCAAATAGTTTCCTGTATTTTTTCTTTATTTTACAATTTTCTTTTTTTTAATAATGACTAACATTTTCATCATTTATAACGTGTAACTAGAACTACAAAACTGAAAATAGCATACGGTTATAAAAGATTTGTATACAATAAGCTTTTACCTAAAATGGATATCATAAATTAACAAACAAAAATGAAAAAAATAGTTTATCAAATAATTTTATGCGAATAATTTATTAAATAATTCTATTTACAGAATTCATCTTAATTTAATATCGCGAATAATAAAAGCGAGGGGCATCCATGAAAAATTTTAAAGATAATGGCTTGCACCTTCGGCAATGCAATTAAATTAACAGATTTTGTTATTTAGGAACCCCACGCTTTTATTATAAGAAAAACTACAGAAAGTTCCTGAGTTCAAGAGACAGCCTTTTCCAGCTGTCCCTGATTGGTTATTATGCTATAACTCCTTACTTCAGGGTTGATTGTTGACTTTAGATCCTGTAGCCGCAATTGCTTTGTGAAGTATTTAAAGACAAGCCAAAGCTTAGTTATCTCCGCGTTACTTTGTTTTTAATATTTTAATTTAACTGGAACTTTTGTTTTGCATTTTTTGCAAGTAGCGTAGATTTGATTTTCTCTGTTATTATTATCAGTTTTTTGTAATCATCAGGCTGATGAGTTAATAAAAAATGTTTATTTTAAAACTTTATCTGAGTTTGTATTTAAGTAGTTAGAAAGTAGACATCGCGATTAGTTGACTATCTATCTTTATGGCTTTAGGAGATGACATTTGAAGAAGTGTAGAACCGTATAAATTGAACTTGTAATAACAAAAGGCAACAACTGTATTGTTAATAGCTTTCAATACATTTAGAAAAGGGAGACTGGAAACAATACTAATAATTAAAGCAATGTATTAATGAATGTCCAAAAATGTAGTTTATATTTCACAGAAATTTGTTTGAAAAAAACGAAAATAATTGAAATTTTTACTTTATAAAAGAACTTACAATTTAATAATACTTGAAATAACTAAATTTAAAGCAATTAAAAAGCGTTTCTAAATAAATAGTGGGAAATTTCGATTCTTACAATTTTCCCTCCTGAGAGGAAACTGTCATTTGCATTTCACTACTTTCGCTGATGTCTTTAATTTCATTAAAATTGTCATATTTTATAATAGTTTGATGTAGATTATGATTATTTTTTATGATATTTGAAAGGTTTAAATTTCCTTGGATCGGAGATCTATCCTTCGAGTGGGATACAAAACCAGCACTTTATTAATACAGGTACAAAGCTTTCCGAGACGTTGATCCTCCTGCGCCATTGGCGTATAATATGAATCTCTAACCCGATGTAAACTTACTTATCATGCAAATCCTAGTGCTTTGTTATCTGCTGCTTTCCCAAGAGATGAAAATGTCAGAGCGCAAATCTCAGCCAGTACATTAAATGCCCCCAGAGGGTAACACTTTTTCAACAGTAAGCAATCGTGCTAACACTGGGCCACCAAATCAGTAGTCCCACTACCTACTTGAATACGTATTGACACTTAGGAGGCAATGCCTAATCCCGTCAGTATCTGTGGAAATCTGTTATTCAGAATTGTACAGGTGACAGTAAATTATACACTCTCAGTCCTTTTTACTTCTCGGCCAGCGAAAATGGACGCAAGATAATAAGAAAATAACTGCTAGAGGTGGGAAAGTCATTGTGCCAGCAAAGAAGAAATTGAAGTACAACAAAGCTCACCATTATTATCCCTTAGCGAAAGCAGACTCCCTAGTTTTCGATCAAACTCACTGTTGATTGAGAGTCAGAGCAGAACATTCACCGTACTGTGTTGAAGTGGAATCGTGAGAGAGGAAACTCTGTTTATTCTGTTCTAGTTCTTTTTCTGTTTGGTGCCACCTTCAAAGTGTGAGACTGGAACATTAGGAGACTGGGTGCATTCTCACATTCTTATGTATAAGTAAGTAAAAGTGTAATCATTAGTATAAACTAATAAAAGCACAAACAGGTACATTGCTAACACTTTTTTGAAATACATAAGTTTCTATTTTCATACCAATGTTACTTCTGACAAATCTTATTGTCAGGCTAATGTGCAGATCTTCAACGGAAATAAATGCTAAATGTTACCATTTTTGTTTATTGTATACCTTGTTTTTATTGCAACTTCAGCTTTTCCCAATTTTGCCAAAAATTACAATTTTCTAGGCATTATTTGAGTTATATTTTCATGTGAATCTTTGCTTAGGATTTTAAGTTTTAATTGTATTTAATGTGTAATTTTGGCACTAACGTGCTTCTTCGAATAGGATTTCAGAGGGTTTAGGATGTACTATGGCTTTTGGCATTCTTACTTGTTAATAATAGAATATATATATATATGCTTCTTTTGTGGAGAATAGTCTTATGAAGCTAACAATATGAGGACGTTTATGTTAACGCATTAATGCAAATTACTCACGCTTTTATCAATTACACTTCAGTTAAGAACTCGATAACATATAAATAAAATAACTGATTAAATACTGAGCAAGAATTCATGAGTAAAAGTCTTTACCCGTGAACGTGTAGAGAAATACAATTTGTTACAGCTCCAAATATATGTAGAGTACACGAAATTCGTGACTGCCAACGGCTATGTGAAATCGATGGATTGGCTCATAAGCAATGGATGATGCGTGGGGCGAGATGACACAGAAAACTATTTCCATATAGTTTCTATCGTTTTTGCATCTTCAAAGTATCAAAGTTCACGTCCAGGTCATTAACTTAAAGAAAAGGAAATGGTTTTTAATATTTCTTGTATCAGGAGACGCAAAAGAGTAACAAGTTCTAGAACCAACGGAGAAAGTTCCTATTATTACAAACTCGATGAAGTATTCAATTTTTGTACAAAATTCTATTTCTTATTTGTAACTTTAATGCAGAATATGGTTCGCGTAACAAAATAATTGCTAGCAAACATAATGACAGAAACAAACTTAGTAAGATAATATGAACAGACGTAATAAACATGAGTGATGATTTGGACACAAATGTAGTAGACAAAATAAATTCCAACTAAGGCATGGCTAGTCTCGAAAGATAAATTTCCCTTAGATCGATTTACTTAGAGCTCAAAATTGCACAAACTAAGATACGTTAAACGTATATAGGGGATAGGGTTAGACACCTCGAAGATTTCTAATATGAAAAAGCGCATCTGCATATAAATTAGTGATAAATAAGATGCATTTATTTCTTTACCGCAAATTTGAAACCCAAGGTATTTAAGGGTGTAAAATCAAGAAATCCCATTGACAAATTGCTAATACAGCTGTAGTTAAATATTTAAAAAATAATTTCCTTGACAAGAGTTAATAAGGATGTGAGGATGTTAGGTAAGAAAAATTCTCAACGGGACTAAGGACAAACTTCATTTTTTTTAATATATATATATATATGTGTGTGTGTGTGTGTGTAATTTAGGAAGCGACAACTGATCGCACGTCTCAGATTCTATCTTGAAAATAACGTTTAGTTTCTGGTGAAGAAATACTCGCAATTAATTCAGACATTTTTATTAACAAAGCATTAGAAATCATTCCACATTCGCTTATATTCCAAATGCATGATCCCACATTTCATCTTTCTGGTTTATCAGTACACTATAAAATAGTTTCTTTTATATTTGAGGTCATTTAGAAGTGAGTGAGCAAATATTTTCATGTCCAATAACTGATGTTAAGATAAAATGCACAGATAGATATCAATTGAAGTAAACTTTAAGCATATCTTCAAAATTCTATGAAATTGAAAATCTGTTGGTGAATATGATTCGTTAGAGTTTTTGTTTTTCATGTGCTATCTAAAACTATGTAGTATTTTAAAACAGGTTTGAATAAAAGTAGAAAGGTAAGATAACATTGGATTCTACGTTTAACATATTCGCAGAAGTATTATTATATTTATAGTCATTCTAAGTGAAAGACTTTTTTTACCAGTTCTGTTTTAATCTATATATTTTTATTTTTAAATTATATCGAAACTTTACCAGCAAAATGCAATAAAATAAATTTTTTTCTTGTTTTCATTTGCAGTTTTTAAGTCCGATGATATGGCAATCAATTATTTAAGAATCGTGGGTAATTTATACTTTAGTTCCCTATTATAGACTAAGAAAACAGTTCAGTTAACTTATTCTAAACAGCTAAATAACATTTCTGTAAAGAACTGTAATTCTTTTACGAATGTATAAGTACATATAATAGATATAAATGCTTCTAACTTGTGAGGTATATTATTGTTACTAATAATTATTTTAATTTGTTTTTACTAAAAATTATTTTAACTTGTAACTGAATTAATTGTCTTTCCTGACCCTTCTGATTTCTGTCGCGATTCCTTGCGAGGATCTCGTAAATTAGTGAGCGAGAGTATTGGAACTGAAGTGGCTAAAAAGTTAGTCAGAGCGTAGTTTCGCTCTATAGAGAGCGCAAATTGTTAATTCGACCAGCTGTTGAACTTTGAGTCACCACTTCGCATTCTTGTCGCCGAAATTAGTATATCGCCGGTGTAGGTTTCTGAGTCAACCTGCTAGGTTAAATCGAGTTAGGCACTCTTACATTGCTGTTTACCTTTGAATTAACTTGTTATATTATTTTTAAGCTCCTCACCATAAGTGGTTGGTGATTGTGTAAGCACAAAGTTCGTGCCGTCTGTAAACTAATGTGTTCAATAAAAGGGTCTTTCACACGCTTCCCGTGTTGCATTCATCTTCGAGTCTTTGCGAAAAATCGCAAGGTAGAAGCAGACCTGGATACAGTATATGTTAGCAGAAAATGCTATATCCTACAAACTTACTTTCTAGAAATTTTATTCTAGTGATGATTTCAAAGCGATTTTTCTCATCTAACTTTTATTTAAATTATTATTATTTAAAATTTGCATTCAGTAAATAGAAAGAGTTTGCTAACTTGTAGAGATATTAATTATTTTTTGAAAAGCAGGAGAGATGAAAAATCAGCGATGCCCTCGCCGGGACACGAACCACGGGCCTCTCGAACACACGTCGAATATGTTGATCACCACGAAGGCAGTAGAAATACCTTCTAAACTCTTTATAACTAAGTTTAATTTTACCAGCTGTTCCTTTTTTCTCCGTAGCTTTAGAAAACATTCTTTAGTTTTTATATCTATTTGATTATATCCAACTGACTTTCAAGACAAGATAGTTAATTGCATGGCACTTCGTCATGATCTTTCCAAACTACAAAGAAAACCAAAAGTCCTTTTTGATAGAAGCGAAACCAAACTACTAGATAATAATGACTATAGGTTTCACTGGTTTTGAAATGCAAATGAGTAATCTTCAAACGTAAAATACAAAATATGCAGATCTTTTATGGAATGTGAACTCATTTATTATAAGTTAAGAGTCCTGGACACGTCCAAAAAAGAGAAAAATTTCCTGTCACGTATCATAAATTTTACAGAAATATCCACATCCATAATAGTTTGAAAACCTAGTGTAAGATATTTTTGGGCGCACAGTGAATGCTAGTGCAAGAATTATAATCTGAACTTTAAAGCCATACACATTGTAAGGATGATGAAAGAGTCTTCTATGAATATATCGAATATTTATATAGAGAGATATATGCGCATATGCATTTAACCCTAGATTTCGAGAGACATTTTTTTTTCTTTTTGATTAAAACCATTAGGCAAGTAATAGCAGCAAAATATAAAAAAAGGAAAAAATTGTATGAAGTACACAAAGGTAAATGCGGTTCCATCGTATTTATGCAAATATGCAAATTAGATTCACATTACTTACGTGTATTTCATAAACTTATTTTTAAAGAAATGCTTCCGAATATTCTGCACTGTTTCAGCTGCTTATATTTTTCTGTAAAGTTAAACTTTCGATCCAGATTCATTTAGTGGTTTCATTTCAACTTACAGTGCTAATTCAAAGTGTTATCTCATTGCCGTTATAGCTTTCAGTACTTATAATTTAGCTGCGAGCTGTAATTTCCGTCATCTCGCTGTTCTTCTTCATCTTTCATTAGAATGCAAAATACCTTTGACCAAAATTTATCTAGTTTTGACATCATTTCTCAGATTACATATAAAAATTAGTCATACACATTGGTAAATTGGGCAATATTGTTACCAGAAAATATTCCACTATTTCTCGAAAAGCGCATTTTCAGTTAGAACAAAAAATACCGCAATATTTATGTTGCACTCACTTAACTAAAAATATTTTAGCAAAGCTAATTTTAAAAATAATATTAAACAAACGAAATCGAATTATCTTGATTCATTACATAACTTTCGGTTTTAGAAAATAAAAAGAAACATCTACATTTTCCACCTCGAGACTATTGCAATTAAAAATAAATAAATAAAATTAAGAAGCTGAAGTTAACATGGAATGATTTTCCGCTTTCAAAACCATAAATTTAAACATTCTGAGAATTATCAGCAATTTCCTTATTATTATTGTCCTGATATTGCTGATGTCACAGTGCCTTAGCTGATATTCATTGCTGATAACTATGACATTATTCAGTCGAGAATACATGTTCCAGTTCTCTTAATAAGTTGTGTTTCGTAATTATTGTGGATCTATTACTAGGAGTTAAAAACCGTTTGACACTTTTGTTGTAGTTTTGTTATAAAATTTCATTTCATATTTATGATGTGCGTATTGTTATTACGAAAAATTAAGAAACGTAACGTTAAGTGATGGGCAAATACCATGCAAAATCATCATGAAAGCTGCAATAAATAGTTACTTATCTTGCAATAAAATGGATCATTTGCCTAGGCTTCCAAGTTTAAGAAAGTGTCAAGGTACTGGCAAATAAATCGACGTACAAAGAAAATGTGTGTCTGGTTGGGAAAAAAATATCGAATGTTGTTTTATCTTTTCCGTTTCATCACTTTCTTTGCTGTCAAAGATTCCAATTAAAAATATATTAGAAATGTCTATTTACAGGAAACGGTATCAAAAAATATCAAATGTCAAAATTCACTTGGTCGAAGTTTTCTTTTAATACTGTAAAACTAAAGTTGGTGTAAACATCAGTTTTTGACAACCTGAATATTTCAATGTTTTATTCTTTGCAGAGCGTTAGTTAAATATCGGAAATAAACGCCAAATTGCACTCACGAAATATAATGTTAATAGATATTTGCTTGTGTGCTAAAAATGAATAAATATTGTTTATGTAATCGATACTAATAAAGAATGATTTGCTAATGCAAACCATGACTTTAAGAATTTTAAGTATTATTGCACATTTTTTGTTATAATCACCTAAAAATGCAAGTCTTGCTTATGATTTCTTATATATTAGATTAGTAAGGAATTTGAATGAAAGCACCTAGTAAAGGATTTAAATGAAATAAAATACCGCTGTTTATTTTAAAGGAAGAATCGGAGATTCTGATAGCAGTTTTGCAGGGTGCTTCACCATAGCAAGATTCATATTGCAGACGTTTCTCAGATAATATTTCCTATCTAAAACATATCCAAAAACTAAAATTAGTCTTACCAATAGCCGAATGCTTAAGCTAAGTGCTGGAAATTCGACCACGTTCCGATCACAGGTGATGGGTTTGGCTGCATGGTTGTTTTCGCGGTTTTCTTAATTTGTTGCATGAATACCAAATGCTTCCTGAAAATAAGCACTGGTTGCTTTTCTTAATTTTTAGTAAACAAAAGTGTCAGTTTCGGATCAAATAAAGCAAAGTAAAGTTAAATATTCACCTAACGTCCGTCAGTAAAATTTTCAAACATGAAATATTTAAAAAAAGATTTTGTTGAAGAATTTTATGGCAGGTATCAATAAGGTATTTTAGAAAATTTCACGCTGAATGGCTTCTTAAAGCTTAACTTGTGTTCGCTTCTTTTGTGACTGTTGTTAGCATTCAAATACAATGTAATGCTCATCAAAATTCATACCTTGGAGTCTCAATATGAATATCAAATTAATGACAGAGACCCAAATAAATATGAGTAAGAATTACGAATTGCAATACTGTAGTTTCACAAATATTTTAATTGAACAAACTGAAGAGATTAAAGGCGGAGAAAGACCAGAGATCATTTCAGTGTCTCAATTTCTAGTCAACTGATGTTAGAACAAGAGCTGATGTTCAAACTCATTCATCCTAACTGTTTGAAAGAAACGGAAAAGAAACCGGAGCATTTTTTTAATTAATGTTATTTTTAATGCATGTTTTACAAATTAAACTTCAGAACTATTCTTTTAAACTTCTTGTTTTCACTTATGGCATTTAAAGAAAATACTAAACATCAGCAGTTATAAAATAATTCCCGCCACTTTTTTTTATTGCATCATCCTCTTTAAAGTAATATAACACAGCTTCTTAAGTGATATTGGAAAATACAGGATGAAAATTAAAAACACTGATGTTTAAATTAATAAATAATAACTAAAGATGGATAAATTGTAACAAAAAGTGAATTAAGAAAGTTACATGAATTAAACGAGCTCATGGTGAATCATAAATAACATCACTTTTCAGAAATCCTCATCTAGAATATTTTCAACATCAGTGGTACGCCAGTAACAAATTTTCTGAGAGAATAAGATATGTCTACTTGTAAATGCATTATAAAACTGTTTTGCAATTTCTCAGAATCTTTGAAACTTCCATTTAACACTAAATTTACAGTTAAGGAAATATTTATATACATGGAAAATTTTAATAGGTGTAATTCCGTTGCAGAAAGTAGTTCTTATAAATCTCCTTCTGGGTTAAGATCTGACAGTGCAAATTTAGGCAGACAATATAGTGTGGTCATCTGTTTTCTTTGTATAATTTCTATTTATATCTGGAGAATGAACCAATGAGAGAAAAAAATTAAATAAGGGGATTTGTTTTCGGACTCGTTGATATATTCTCTCTGTCTCTTTCGGTTTGGTGAAAAGAAGCTAGGTTGTAAACTTTGCGAATTGCAATAATACAGTGTGCCATCTTCCGTTAATCACATATATTCCTTCTAACATCAACAATGAATAGCAATCTAGATCATCATTTTTCCGGTGCTGAAAATAATAAGGAATTGAAGAAAAGTGTCAAAAAGGACAAAAGCGGCCAAAACTTACGCAAGAGTAATAGAATATATTTAGTAACCTTAAACAACCAAGTGAACAGAACAGTATCTTAAACATCTTGGTGAGTAATCAAACAGAACCTCAAGCCTGTCGTGAAAATTTTTTTTATTTAAAAGCAATAATAATAATAAAAATTATTCTCTTTAAACTGTGTTTCACTTTCGGTTTTTTTCATAATTCAAGCGAAGTATGACCATTTCGATTTTTGAGATCACTGCCTGTTATTTTTAAAGATAGAAAAGCAAGATTTGAGAAAGGGAGAGTAATAATGAAAAAGGAGGGAATAAATTTGACTTTCAAAGTAGAATTTGAAAATTCAAAAAGTTTGAAAGATTTCCAGAAGTAACATGTAAAGTTGATCTTCATTGACCTTCATCAAATAGATGTATTCATTACCTGAAGCAATTTTTAAAAGTGCATGAAAAAGTAATCTTATTCACCTTCACTTTTTTGCAAAATTATTGGTCTAAGGCTTAATAAAAATTCAGAAAGCATTTCAAATGATTGCACAGTGTTCTGTAGAAATAAATGAGACAACACAAATTCGATTCAAAACTAATTTATATTTTCTTTTTTTTTCATATATCAGTGTCAGCATTTTGGTATTACCTATACATAGTTTGATACATAGTTTGAGAAACTGGCTCGTATCCACGTTACACATGGGGAAAACCAAATATGCAGCAGCCGCCGGGATTCGGTCCCAGGTCGAATTACCAGTGTTCAGCGACTTAACCGCTAGGCCGATGGTGAGCCCCTCAGTTTTTGAAAAGTCACATTATATGCATAGTTTCAGATAAAAAGTTCTTATTATGAATTTCACTCTATTTGACATTTTGTAGATACCTCAACCGCTGTTGGTGGAATTTGAAAAAGTAAAATACATTTCGTTGTCAAAAGTGATTCTTCCTCATCGGAGCTTGACAAAATTGTTCTCTCCCATTTGACGGTATATTTAGCACCTCTGCTTTATTTCTTAAATTGCATTAATTTTTCTGAGTGTTTTATGAACTACATGAAATACCAAATTTCTTTGCAATTTTCGTTTAGTTTCTCAGACTGTTTCCATCAATTTTTAATGTTTATTGATTTTCCCTTATCCAAAGGTGAATGCTTGTGTCTTTTTTATCATACTGAATTCAAATTTCACATTCAGGGCTGATTCAGTAAGGTTTGTCTGGATAAGCGTGTCACCTAAACAATCTGAAAAAGAAACAGACGAATGTTCATACAATAATCTGTTGTCTTAGACAAACTCTGCCACAAATCAATGATGATAAGTAGAATTTTTAACTTTGTTTGCCTATTTGTAACTTCAAGGTATTAAAATTAATGTATAACAAAGAAAAATGTCCTGCGATTTAAATAAATTAAATATGTGATAATTTTTTATTTCATTTATTTCAGATTACTGACGTTTAATACAGTTTTCGAAAATTAGCATATTAATTATAAAGAATGGTAGTTTAGGTTTTGAAATTGTGTTATAATTGTTTCAGAAAAAACTTATTATTTTTAAGGGGTAAAATTTTAATTAGAAATGAAACACAAAATGGAGCTCATTATACAGAGCTTAAAAGACTTTTGCTGCTATAATATAAAAAATTGATATCTTATTTTTCATCTAATTACTGAAGATTTTGTAATGATTGTAGCATAAATAACAGACGAATGAAAAATATATTTTATGTTTTACCCATTTATCTATGAAATCATAAATAAAAATATAATATTTGGTTTTGAAGATACTTTTCACAGACTTTGGAACTAACACAAAATTCATTTCGAGGAGAAAGCTTGTACGGCATTTCTATTTGAAAAAAAAAAAGGTGTATTTACCTTCGAAACAACATACTTTGAAACACACAGGATTGCTCCAACGCTTCTTTCTTTCCTGAAACTTTTAGAGAATGTGCATCTTTTCATGTCTCTCATAGACTGGCTATCGCCTCATCTTGGATAGTCTGAAGGCATTTACCTCCTAAAAGCATCTTGTTAAAGGAGAAGAACGGAATCACTATGTGAGAAATCTAGAAGCTAAGGTGATTGTCGCATGACAAGGATCTGTTTATGATAGAAAAAAGGAACAAATTTTCCTTCTCTTAGACGCCTTTTGCTTAAAATGCGTATTATGATGAATAGTCGAAAGATACAGTAACTTCATTTGCATTACAACACAAAATACGCTGTCACCAGATGATGCCACTACACAAATTTCTTCTATAAACAGGACCTTGGCCCTCTTACAGCAAAGTTCATGTGTTTCAGATTGCATACATGCTACATGATGTTTTGCATACAAAAGTCTATGAAAAAGATTAATGTAAACTTCAAAGAAAAATTCTATAACTATTACAAAATATGCGAGAATTAAACGAATTGTTCTTTTGAGAAGTTTAAAAGTTTTAAAAATAGAGATTCAGCAAGAAATATCCCCGATTACGTATTTTAAAAACTCTTTCAATCATAATTATAAATATTCATCAAATAATGCATAAGAAAGAATTTCGTTATTCCTGGATCAACTAAGAATAAGATTTTAAAACCATTAGTAGACATTTTAAGAAAAGAAATTGCAAGAAATTTGCTTTATGTTAGCAAAGAAAGAAAGAATAATATGCATTATTCTAATTTATTTATTATATTTTTATAGATTCTGTTAATATTAATTCAAAACTCATGATTTTACTTCACTGACGACTCAAGTAAACCCATAATCAGAGAATATTATGAGAAAAATGTTACTCTGATTTCAAGTGACAGAAAAGATCTCAGACTTTGTATAAATGGATACAACTCGAAACTATTACTTTTTGAACATTATACTTGTTTGCAATTGCATTGTATACCTTTTGCATCCAATCCACTGATGCCTGAAAACGAGAGCAAACTTATGACAGAAATAATATAGTTGTAATAATAAAGCGTGCTATTTTCCGACAGAAAGGGGTTTGCCCATCACGCGATGTCATAGCGTTCCTTGCATTTTGTAGGCCCACACTGCGCAAGAACACCTCAACGAAGGTTCGTTTTGTTTTATATCAGTCGAATTCCTTTTCTTCCCTTCTTCCATGCATTGCACTTACTGACTAGCTAAAAGGCGATTTTCTTCAGTAGTTTCTTATCGACCTACATTATTCTTCCGGTATTCAGGGACAGAAAATAGCTTCGAAGCATGTAAAAGAAAGGTCGTGGGTCACCTCGTGAGTGAGAAGATGAAGAGCATTAAATTATAATAATTTTCCTCTGTAAACTATATTTATAAAGAACATCTTCTCGCCTGCTTGTCAAATTTCTTCAATAAACACTCTAAGGTGTGAAGATGGGAAGTCAAAGATGAAATGATACGCTTTGTGAAGTGTTTGCATTTTGTTTTTTGGATCTTTGTGCTTTAGTTTGATATTTCTTTCATATTTGTCAGATAGTGTCCCCAAATCGACCAGGAAGATGATCGAATTTGTAATAGCATAACACAGACCGAACAATTGTTCTTAGCTGCCTTTACCAATAAATTAGACCACAAATAAAAGAAACTAAAATTCTTAAGCAGGTAAATCTTTAACCTGGTTTAAGATGTTTATTTCCTTCTTAAATATTTTTAACGGTGTCAATGATTCGGATCAGTACGAAAGTTTACGAATATATTATCAGCAAAATCAATAAAATTAGAAATTTATTCCAAAGCTGTCTTTTTATTGCAGATGAAAACGAATTCTGTTGAAACATTCTAAAAACATTCTGCTGAGTCAATTTTATCAAGTTTTCATTTTACTTCGTCAGTGACCAAAAAGATAGTTTTATTGTACGCAATTAGATTACATCGAAATTTACATACAGATAATTACATACGTTTGTGGTATGACAGACATGCCTCATAAATCTATATAAAATACAACGTAGCTTTCCATAGATTTTCTCTGTATCTAATGACAAGGCATTCGTGGATAAGACATTCACTTCGAATTTTTCGCAACCTCATTAGCCATTTAACCGTCATCATCTTCGAAAACTTTGCCCGGGCACGACAGAGAGCGACTGATATTACACCTGCAAGGAAAACTAAAGACACAAACACACACTTTATGCAAACACTTTATGCATACAATATATTTTAACATACAAAAGCCAACTTTGTACGAAGATTTTTTTGGAATGAGCTCTAGATTTTTACAATGAACTTTCCCTAAACATTTACCTGAAAGTCCTTCATGAAGCCACGATCATCGAATGCCTAAAAGAATAAGTAATTTTTCTACATATCATTTCTTTTTCTAAATACTTCTCCGACTGCTAACCTGAAAGAAACATAAAATTCTCTCTCGAGAACACCACTGACGCTTTTAATTTTTTCTGCGCTTTTATGTGAACTTTAAATACTCTAATATTTTATCATCTTAAACGCACTGTTTTACTCTAGTGCATTTTTCATCAGTATTTTTCCTACTAAGTACACGTATTACAGTACAGATTATTTCCTTTAAAGATACACGAATATGCAACAAAGTATACTTACTTTCTCTAAACTCCGTACAAATCTCTAACGAAATAACTTACGTAGGAAGCTGAACGAAACACCCTTTAAATAAATTTTATACATTTTATTACATCTAAATAAAAATGCTACAAAAGAAAATTTGATAATTTGAGATGATGAAGATTTTAGCACATCTCAACTAACATTGGCAAAACAAAAATATAGTGATACACGTAGTCATAAAACCGCTTACTAACATACCCACTGCTATAGGATATTTATGTTAATTAACTAACTATTATTATTTGAGCATTTACTTTGTAAGGGCTTTCCTCCTTCCTTACCGCGAACCTTCGTGGTACACTCACTTCCAAAAGTTAAGCACGAAGATGTAAAATGCAAAGAAATCAACAAATACTGCTTTGATTGATACACAATTCGGCAGGAGAGTAGCATATATATTTATGTATAAAACAAAATCAATAATTATACACAGAAATGAAAACAATATTAAATTTTTGTAAGTCATCAGATAATGACATACTGGAGACTTAAATAGAATTATGTATAAAGTGAAAATAAACAGCATAAAATGAAAAAAAGGACATTAATAAGGTATGTGATCCCCCCTCATCTGTATGCAAAGTTTACACCTTGTGACCATGTTTTCAATTAGGTGGTCAACCACCGCGGAATCAAGCAATCGCCATTCTTCTTGTAGAGCAGTTTCCAGCTCAATATGAGTGGCTGTAGGTGAGAAACGTGAACATACAGCACGGTCGAGAGCATTCCAAAGATTTTCAATGAGATTAAGATCGGGCGAATATGCTGGCCACACCATACGCGCAATCCCTTCACTCTCCAGGTAGTCATCGACGATGTCAGCTCTATGGGAAAATGCGTTATCGTCCATTAAAACAAAAGTAGGGCCAACTGCTGCAGCGTACAATCTCACAATGGGTTCTAGGACTTCATCTAGATACCGGACAGCCGTCAAAGAACGTCGTTTAAAGATGTGCAGGTCGGTGCGGTATCCTAATGAAATCCCTGCCCACACCATAATGCTTCCGCCTCGGAATGCGTGATGTTTCGGGACTGATTGCGTGTTCGTTGTTCACGCCATATCCTTATTCGCTTGTCATCTGGCTCCAGAGCAAATCTTGACTTATCTGTAAATATGACGTTGCTCAGTCAGCCACATTCCAATTGACATGTTCCCGGTACTACTGTTATCGTGCCCCTCTTGATTAGACTGATAGAGGAACACAAACTCGAGGTACTCGGGCGTACAGTCCACTCATATGTAATCTTCGGCGTACAGTAGCTGCATATATCGCCTTACCAAAAGGCGCTGTAACCATAGATGTCACATGTGTGGAGGTCGCTCTGCGATTCCGCTTGGCTACAATAGCAATATATCGATCTTCCGCGGGGGTTGTAACCCTTGGGCGACCGGCTACGTGCCTTCGGACAACTGTCCGTGTGGTTTGGAATTGTTTCCATAAACGTGAAATTACAGGATGATGAACGCCGAAGAAAAAAGCAACATCTGTGATCTACTGTCCTGCTTCAATGCGCCCAACAGCACGCCAGCACTTTAACACTGAAACTGTCATAGAAAGACGTATGTCTTGAAAACAAATTGTACGGAAGTTTTAATAAAGTACTTCTGTAAACCTTCATATGGCTGGCTTCTTATATGACTGCCTTTTTTGCATATTTCTTGACATGAAAGCGCGATTGGCTGTTACCTAACATATTTGCATACTTCCATCTACCTCTGCAGCGAACTGCATCCTCTTTAATTCTGATTGGCTTCCAGAAATTAGCATTTTCCTCTCCGTGCTTAACTTTTGGAAGTGAGTGTATAATTGAAAAGCCCATCCAGCAATTATTGGAACCGTCCGAAGTTGGAATCCTGCAAAGACATCGCGGATTCTTCGCTTTCCCCGGCTTCAATGTAATTTTAAGAGAGATTTATAGCTTGAACTTCTTCTTTCCGTAGTCTTCACCAGAATGCAAATTGATTGTAACGGGACAATATGTCCCAAGGCAAGATTTTATTTTTAGTCTTGAAAGGGTTAATTTCAGGGTTCGAATGTTTGTGAAATTTGCTTATCCAAAACTTGTAACTATCAACATAGTTAATTCGGTGGTTCAGTTGTAAGGTTTTAGTTAAACTAACAAAGTTTTATTTTAATTTTCCCTTTTCTATCTGTTCTCATTTCAACTTCCCGTTAGAATAAGCGCGCGTTTCAACTTTATGCTAATTTGAAGTGGAGCCAAGTTATATTTAAACGAAAGGTAGAAACCTTTCAGTGTGAGAGAGCTTTTAGTCTCAGACCACTGTTACTCTATTCGACGTTCGCCTGATTAGCTAGTATTTAAATTCTAAGCCGTAGCGCTGTTACGTGATTACTTATTGAAGTAATTCCAAGTGCGTCAGTATTAGTTAAATCTTGCTACGCACCATTTAGTTCAGAGGCCAACCTCGCGTTATAGCTCTGTGAGCAACGACTATTTAATTTCTATTTCCTTTATCCCTTCCGAGTTGGGAAGTGGCTGTACATAATTGTGGTTTAATAAAAGAGGATTTTAAATCCCTCTGAAGTGTAGTTCTTCTACCACTTATTCACAGTATTCTACCACAGAACCTAGCTGCATTCAGCTCCCTGTTCAAGATCAGGAGTTTAAGCTGTCACGAAGATGTTTTCCAAGAATATGCACCGAACACTCAGTCCTGACACAATTTGTAAGTAATACGTGATAAAAGCTCAACTTTAAACATAACAAACTTATTTTATTTACAAGATTACTTATATGTGGTATTAATTTGCCACTAATTATTAGGGCCGGCTACTCCCTTACAGACATTCTTATTCACAGTTAAGCACATCTCAATAGCACAGATTCCAAAACTACTCTCAAGAAAACAGGCGGGGTGCAGCGCCCTCTATAGGCGTTTCGTAACACCCCCCACCTAAACTCTTAACATAGAGTTTATAACAATACTTACCAATGTCCATCATTGGAATTTACATCAATCACACTGCAATAAATTAATTACAATATTTTTACATTTGATCTTCTGAACACGTTTTCCATACAAAGCTTATTTGACTGAACTATTAATACAAAGAATAGAGGAATAAATATACTATTAGCATATAACAATTAAAAGAATACAATAACGAAAAAGAAAGGTTCAATCTTGTTAATATCATACTGTACATTTTTAAGACTCAATCATTGAGCTCTAAGTTGTAAATTAACTGAACTGGCCTTCTTATTAGTCCAGTGCCAGTTTTGATCGAACATGAGTGAACTTTTCCGTCCCTTCCTGGGAAAATCCCTATGATTCTACCTAGAGACCACATATTTCTAGGGTAGCGTTCTTCATAGATTAATACTAATTCATAGATTAATTGTCATTTGGCTTGAATTCGGTTGCCTTTGAATTTTGCTGGCGCATATTAGCAAACCTTAAATTTAATAAATAACCTTTTCGCCAGCATTTCCAAAAATTATTTAATATATTCTGCTGATGTTTGAATTTTTTCCCAATAGATTTGCTAGATACAGATAAATCATCCTTAGATATTCTAGTTGGAGGAAGGGATAGCAAACGTCTACCTATCAAAACGTGTGCAGGAGTGAGTGGAGAAGGTTCCGAGGGTTCACTATACAAGTAAGTGATGGGCCTGGAATTGACCATGGCTTCAATCTCAATGAACACTCTCATTCATTGAGAGAGAGCAATGACCGGCCAACAATTTTTCTAAGACTTGTTTTGATCGTTCTGATCATTCTTTCCCCAAATCGTCCCCATCATGCTCCTCTTTCAATTATATATTTTCAATGAAGTAAGAAGAGAAGAAATGTTTTACAGAAGGATCAGAAATGCAAGTCCACAGTTTTCTGAGTTCAGTGTCTGTGCGCTTGAAAGATTTTGCGTTGTCATTGTATATAATTGAACACAGTCCTCGTCGCGCTGTAAATCTTCTAAAGGCCAATAAGAGCACTTCAGTATTCATCGAAATTACCAGTTTTAAATGAATAGCACGCGTTACTGCACAAGTGAATACTAAAATGTAATGCTTATTGTTGCTCTCTTTAGAGAAAAATGTCCAGCATAGTCCAATCCAGTTACAGCGAAAGGTGGTGACTGAAGAATTCGATCTGGAGGAAGTGGAGCTATATCTTGAACTCCAGGGCGAGCACTGTATCGGTTGCAAATCACGCATCTGTTCAACAAGGATTTTATTCGCTGTCTGCCTTTGACAACTTGACAGTTTTCACGTAAGTGGATCAGAGTCCATTCCGGAATGAAATACCCTCTCACGTGCGTTGAAAATTAACAAATCGACGTATCGACACTTTGACGGAAGTATCCATGGATGCTTGGCAGATTCCAGACAGTCTGCAAATTGTATTCTGCCTTTTAACCGTAGAAGGCCGTCTTGTCGAGTTCAGGGTTCAATGAGTAAGTGTTCTACCCTTTGTCAACTGACTTTCCTTAAGATAAATCGAGGATTCCTTTTCGAAGTATTGAAATTGAGTGTTTTTAATTCAATGTTTTTCAGCATTCATTATTTCAGAAGCGGTTAATGGTCCACAAAGGTTTTCGGATCTAGAGTTAGAATTGTTGATGAACCTAAATATCCACGCTGTTATTCGGTATACCTTGCCTAATTTGTTAAACCGATTTAAATCGAGCAATGAATTCGAACTTTGCTCTCTGTCTTTGTTGTCCATGGCACCTTGTAAGACATTATGAGTTTTTCTCTTTTCTACAAATATCTCTTCCTCATTTGCCTCCATGTTTGGTCTCCTAGGCCACAAATTTTCAGGCTGGAGAAGCCAACTTGGTTCGTTTTGCCACAACGGATTATGGATGAAATCATTGATGGTCTCAGCTCGTTGCCCTCGAGAAAATAGATTTTCTTTGCTACTGCAATGGTACCACTCGTTAGCGTTGCAAATTGCCTGGATTTCTGCTACATGGTTGCCTGCAAATGGCTTCCAGACATTTGGTGATTTCCTTATCCAATGGAGCGTTATTTGGTAGTCACTCCAAAAGATAATATTGTTGCTTAATATAGGCGAGACTTGTTTTAAATATTTAGCTAAGCGAGCAGCTACAACAGCTCCCATTAGCTCGCATCTAAGGAGGGTTAATGATTTGAGGGTAGCTATTCTACTTCTTGCCATTGTGAAACTCCTTTTAATTTCCTCATTTTCATAAGCGTATCTAAAATATGCTACTGCTCCAACAGCTCTAGGTGTCGCGTCACAGAATATATGAACGCTGCGCGGCGTGTAATTAATGTTGTGAAAGAATTTTCTAGGGAAATCGGGAGGTTTTAAACATTTCATTTCTTCTCACCAGTTCATCCACCTTTTCTTGATATCGGTGGGAAGTGCAGCATCCCACTCTAAATCCAGATGTAAAATGTCTTGCAATATTATTTTTACACGAATTATAAATGGTTGCAAATATCCGATAAGGTCAAATATTTTGGCGACAGTTTTCAGTATCAGGCTTTTTTTGTCGCCTTCACCATTTCCAATTGACTCCTGAATTGGTTTGGTGTTTACCTTTATTACATCGTTACTAGGATCCCAAATCATGCCCCAAAATTTTGTTTCTTTATTGACCTCGTCTTCCCCTTTAATATTTGATTTCATCCATAATGTATTTAATTCATCTAAATTCGATTTCAGTTATCTCAAATTCATACCCGCATCCCGAAAAATATTTACAGCATCTACAGACAATCGGTATGTATCATTTACAGTTCTACCTCCATAAAATAAGTCATCAACGTAAATAGAAGAATTAAACATTTTAAAACTCTCTAGATGGTCCTCTTTATACCCTTTAATGTGATATTTTATTGCGGCAACCAACAGAAAAGGACTAACCGCTGTTCCGAACGGAACACGACATATGCGCATAATATTACATGATTTCTCATCATTTCAAAAACAAAGAAATCTTAAGTAATTCCTGTCTTCTTCTGCAATGCTAATGATTAAAAATGCCTTTTCTATGTCCCCACAAAATGCTACTTCAGGTTTACGAAACGTCAGGATCACGTAAAGAACACTTGGATTCAAATTTGGGCCGGTTTCTAGACATTTGTTTATGGATTTGAATTTTCCGGTCTTCGAAGAAGCATCGAAAACTACACGGACACTAGTAGTCTCAGAATCGCGAATTACAGCACGGTGCGGCATATAATACTGTGAAGGTTTGATTTCATTAGGGCATTCTTCAACTATTTTTCCCCTAACTGCTCTTCAATAATTACCCTATAATTTTGCAATATTTCTGGAGTTTTCCGTAATTTTTGCTTTAAAAATTCAAACCGATATCAAAATTATTTCCTAGTTCTTCTGTAGTAGATTTCCACAATAGTTTACATTCGTATCGTTTGTCTTTAAACCGTATATTTCTTTCAAAGCGTCTGATTAGATCATTATCAGTTTGATTAAATTCATTTTGCCCTTTATTTATTATTCCCATTGAATCGAGTTGCAAAAACACGCTTAAATCATCTCATATAGAGGCATTCCCTACCATTACTGCTAAGTGCGAATCGTTACCTTCCTTTCGTTTACTTTTTTCATTTTCCAATAACACACATCCAAAAATGGAATTTACGGCTTGGATATGTTTATTTATGCATTTCCGGCTTGTAAGTACTACATCTCAGAATCGGTCGACGTCAATTAATATTCCCACATATTGTAATTCTTCATTGTTTACACTTAAATCTGCTGAATGTAAACCTAAGCGCTTCGTTTTTTCGAGCGTGTTATGTCTGGGACTTCTTATGGGACAAGCTGATATCGTGTTAGCCGCTAGGCATTCCAATTTTATTTTATTCTTTTCATTTCTATCTCTTAATTCAGTTACGACCACAGGATAATTCTGAACTATTGGTTTCTTAGTTCCAAACGAAAAAACCGACAATTTTTCATTTCGGATAGGTTCTAATTTTAAAGATCTCGCTAAGGTATCTTTAATAAACGATCTTTCGCTCCTTTGATCAAGAAGAATACGAGCAACTTTAGTTTCGTTTTTGTTCCAAGCTAAACCAGTACATGTCCGCAATAAAGTATTTTTTGAAACAGAAATATTACACTGAAAAACCAAAGTGTTAGTATTAACATTTGACACTAAAGGTTCCTTTTTCGAACTCGTGGCAATTTTAATTCATTTTCAGAGAAATTACATGAATTTGATTTTTCCTCATTACCTTTCAAACAGATAGATTCATGATGATTTTTGCAGTTACATTTAGTACATACATTTTTATCTCTGCAAAAACGACTGAAATTAAATTTCTTAAAACATTTAAAACATCGATTATGTACTTTGAGAATATTTGTTACTCCTTTACAGCATTTAAAAGAATCGTGATGTTTCTCACAGAAGATGCATACTCGTTGTACTGTAGTGTTAAATGCACTAGCCATGGGTGTATTTCTGTTGTGTCTTTTATTTACAGCTTTCTGATTATAATAATTAGTAAACGTTTTATTTTCACCGCAAGCCAATAAAGTACTTACTTTAACGACATTCGCCCTCCTCCTTTAAGAATAAAATGAATTTAGAAATATCAACGTCGCCTGTATCTCTTTGCCTGTTAGATTCTAAAATTAGATCGTGGGGCAAGATTTTTTGCAAAACAGGCATTAATAAATGTTCGAAAGAGCCTGATGTAACGTTTATTGCTTCTAAATTTCGAATAGATATTTCAAGCTCATCATAAATTCTCCATAACGCTGAAACATTAGAAGAATTTTTAACTTCTTCCAAATCTAGTACTTTATTCATAAAGGAATTTGTAATGATATATCTTTTTCCAAATCTATCTTTTAGAATTTTTACCCAGTTGTTATAATTATCGTTAGATACACTGCTCAACATTGAAAATACAACACCAAGAAGGAGTGTTCAGAAAGTGATGAAATTTGGAAAACAGACAGAGACAGCAAGCAGCAATAAGTGATCTTTATTTCAAAATGATAGTCAGAATACAAAGTGAGAACGGTGTCGGCTCAGTAGGATGTAGGACTACTGCGGGCAGCGATGCACGAAGAAACACGTCTAGGCATAGAGTCAATAAGAGTGCGGATGGTGTTCTAAGGGATGGCTCTCCATTCCCTTTCAACCATTTGCCATAGTTCGTCTTCTGAACGAGACAGGGGCAGAGTCTGCAAACGGCGTCCAATCGCTTCCCACACATGTTCGATTGGTGACAGGTCAGGAGAGTACGGGGACTAGGAAAGAATCTATATACCTTGCAGAGCATGTTGGCAGATGCGAGCATTGTGTAGTCGGGTCCTGCTGAAAAATTGCATTAGGCAGCCTCTGATAGTAGGAGATTGCCACCGGCCTCAGTGTATTATCTAAGTATCGTTGGAGCGTCATAGTGCCCTGAATACGAACAAGAGGTGACCTGGAATCGTAGGCAATAGCGCCCCAAACCATTATGCCGCGTGGTCGCGCGGTGGGGCGTTCCACAGTTACTGCCGCATTAGATCTGTCTCCACATCGACGTCCCACACGTATGTGGCGACTGTCACTGGATAAACAGAAGCTTGACTCATCTGAGAACACGACGTTTCGCCATTCTGTTATCCACATCGCTCCAATCCGGCACCATTCTAAACGTTGGCGTCTATGCTGTGGGGTCAATGGCAGTCTTCTTAACGGACGCCGCGAGTGCAGGCGACGTTCAATCAATCGACAGGAAATGGTTCTCGTCGACACGGGAACGTCCAGGGTATCTTGCACATGCTGCAGAATTGCGGTACAATAGACTTGCTGGACCGCCACAGCTTGTCGGCGGATGCGTGGATCCACGCGTGCTGACGTCACTCTGGCTGCACCTGCACCCCTCCTTCTTCCCACATTTCCTTGTTCCAACCATGTTTGCCACAGCCGATGCACCGTGCTGGCATCCATGTGGGTATCAGCTGCGATTTGACGTAAGGGCCAACCCGCCCTTCTCAGTCCGATCAGCATACCCCTCGTAAAGTCGTCTATCTGCTGGAAGTGCCTTCGTTGACGGCGGCCTGGAATTCTTTCCTATTACACGTATCCTCCGGGACAGAAACCAACTTTCTTCGATAATTCATCTGGCAGATATAACGACATGAATATTGCCCCTTCTGCACGTTCCTTCCCTTATATCTTACTTCACGTCCAGCGGAGAGCTGCGCATTTCACATCATTCGCATAACTCAGTGACGTGCGTCTACTCTAAAATTTGCATAAATTTCTTACCACTCCTTCTTGGTGTTGCGTTTTCAATGGCGACCAGTGTAATTCGACTCCTGAAGCAACATTGGCAGCTTGACTAGTTAAAAAGGTTTTAAAATATGCGAATTTTTCAACTTTAGAAATGCTTTCGTTTTTATTAATCATACTTTCAAAACTATTCCAAAAGTTTTGCCAATGTTTCGGATCTCCGGAAAATTTTTCTATTACTAACTTTGGCAGTTTAACTGAACATTGATTTCTTAAAATTTCACTTAGAGACATTCCAACTTTGATTATGCGAATCACTTGAAGCTGACTCAATCTTAGTTTTGCTTTCAAGGTAACGTAATATTCTATTTGAGTATTTCAAAATTTCGCTTTATATTCCTGACTCACAGAAACCTCTTTTTCCATTTGATCAACTGCAATCGAAATTTCGATTTCACTGTCGAGAGCTTTTTAGTTCGTTACTTCTTTCTATTAAGAGCTCGTAATCATCTCTTAAATCCTGCTCATCAAGCTCCTCTCCTGACTTTAATTTAGCATCAATTAATTAACTGGGTTGTTAATTTTCGAACTGTTGTTCTTTTAGCTTTTTTTTAGTTCTAACGCTGCCATTTTCTTAATACCGTACAACAGAAATACATCCAAGGATCAAAAACAAATACAAAATGAGAGCCTACCTTTTATTTCCTCCCGGGTATGATTTAGTAATCCAAAACGTGATGGTCTAATAGTCCCGGAATTCTTCCACTTACGATGCACCATGTGAAATTTGCTAATCCGAAACGTGTTTTTTTAGCACAAACTTATTTTATTTACAAGATTACTGAAATGTATTAATTTGCCGCTAATTGTTTGGACCGGCAACTCCCTTACAGACATTCTTATTCATAGTTAAGCACATCTCAATAGTACAGATTCCAAAACTGCACTCAAAAAAAACAGGCGGGGTACAGCGCCCTCTATAGGTGTTTCGTAACAATGTTGTTTATCATTCGAACCGTCAGCTTAACAGCTGCTTTTGGCAGCTCCGAGTTTAAGTTAATACTATGGCCATCTGTGTCGAAGTTATTACAGCTTTAGTATCTTACTATTCGACGTTTAAAATATGAACTGTAATTATCTTGAGCCAGCGTAAATAGTCTGCTATGTATGAAATAGTTGTGTGTTTTGTTTTATTTTATGAATAATATTAACGGATATTTTCTTTCCCTCTCTGAGAATATAAATGATTTAAAAAGTGCTAAAAGTATTTCTTATTTAAACTGTGCCACTAATGTTTTGTTTTTATTCAATAAGAATACTTGTTTTGAATTAATATTTTAGTTGCCGTTATTCTGAAAGTCGTTCTAATACTTGCTGCATTTTCGAATTGTGTATTTACAAAATTTTTTAAATTTTTATTTCGTACTATTTGAGCTCAACTTGTACGTTTAATTGTGTTTTCAAAGAGAACTATAGTTGAAAATTTAATTTCATAGATCCTTTAGAATTTTGTAAACATCACATGCATTGCTAATAGAAGATTTATCAAATTTAAATTCTATTTTTGGGATTTTTATGTTTGCTAAATTTGTGCATTTTATTGTCCATTGGCAAGTGTACCAATCTTCGTAAAATGTTAATTTTGTTTTGGAAGTAATCTCAGATTAATGATTTCGTTCGATGTTGTTTTTTCAAATATTATGTAATTGTTAGGGGTAATTAAGAAATTCATAAAATTTCTGAACATATAATTTTTCTTCAAACAAATATTGAACTTTTCAACGGACATTGAAAGTACTATAATATGGCATTTTTGGTACTAGCCAGGAAAAAGGACCTGCAAGTGTTAGACACAGAACTGGATTCTAGAACAGAATTCAAATTCAGTCTCAGATAATTTGAAAGTGATTCAACTCAAAGAGTTAATTACCAACTCAGACAAGTAGTAAGAGGGATTTGAGAAGAATCTATTGACCAGCATAACTGATGAAAGAAAAATGGCTGAAAAAGCAGCTGAAAATGACAAGTTAGCGTTAGCTGAAAAGGAAAATCTTCTGCCTGAAGAACAAGCAGCCGAAAAACGTTTGCGTGAAGTAAAAGTTAAGATCAACGAATTGAGAAGGAGCGTCTGTTCGAGTTGAAAAATTAAAACTTCAGTTGGAGTTGCAAAAACTTTCTCAAAAGGAAGTGATAGATCAAGGAATAGAAAAACTCAAAATTGATATTACTAGAATTGTCTCTAAATTTAACCCTAAAGAAGACGAAATTGGATTGTATTTGACAATTGTTGAAAGACAATTGAAAATTTTAAGTATTCCAGAATCAAAATGGGTTTTTTATCTAATCAGTTCATTGCCAACAGAAATAGCACAATTTATTGCTAGAGAAGATGCAAAAGAATCTCAAAATTACCCCAAAATTAAGGAAATGCTCCTTAAGCGATACAGGTTAACAGCTGAGGTACACTTTGGAGAGATTTCTGCTTTGAAATAAGATCATACTTTGAAGAAGGATGGATAACAGAACTTAACATTAAAGATTTTGAACAGCTTAAAACCTAATTATTAGCAACCGG
>KK119977.1:251223-323018 GCA_000611955.2 Stegodyphus mimosarum | reverse complement strand
GATCTGGATCTGAGAGAACATTTCAGGGATAAGTGTTAAAAATGGAACCAACCGTTGGAATTACCACAGAAGTTGGATGCGTATGAAAATATTCCTCATAGATTAAAGAAAGCTTCAGCGCCATCTAACAAACTAAATTTTAGAATTGGGTTCCCGACATCAGATCGAAGATCGAAGTCCACTGCGATATCTAAAGTAGCTAACCACGAGAAATCAATGGGAAATATATTTTCCAAGAACACGAACACTTCACTAGAGATAAGTACCATCTGATGTTATGGGTGTGGAACTCATGGATACATACAATCTAAATGTCCTACCTGCTCAAGATCTAAAGGAGAAGCAAAAGCGTCCTCGAATCACCTACACCTCCATACAGTTTAATTGTCCTTAGAATCTATGGAGTAAAAGCTGCTGTATGTGCTGATACCGGTGCGTCACACTCTATTGTTGGAAAAAAGTTATGCCATATGCTGCAAAGAAAAAAAGTAATGTTTAAACCTAAACACATTTCTTTGACGCTCGCTGATGGAACACAGAGCAACGTAGCTGCATTGACTACGGTTGTGGATCTTAATGCTGAAGGTAAAGTGGTATTTACAGAAATAATTGTTTTGCCTAAAGCAAAAGGAAACAGAACACTGTTAGGCACAATCTTTCTCCAATCTGCAGGGATTGGCTTAGATGTCTCAACGGTATTTGGTATTTCTGTGAAAATCCTCACGTCCAATACCCTTTGTACAAGGTGATTTCCAAGAGACTCTATATCCATTTCTGACTCTCAAGCAAGAACTGTAGAAATTACCAATTCAGTTAAAGGTTTCGAAACATCCTCTTCAGTAAGTCTTCTAAGCGACGAAGGCAAACATCTAAGTACAGAACAACGTACTCAACTAAATTTTTTATTGCAAGAATTCAAGAGTTGCTTCGAGCCAGGGGGAGAGCCAACCCCATATAGTGAACATCATATTAATACTGGAAATAGTCCATTAGTTGCAGAACCTCCTTACAGAATGAATCCTGCAAAAAGAGAACTGCTGAAGAAAGAGTTAGATTCTCTCCTTGCTAATGGTATAATCTAAGAAAGTGAATCTCCATAAGACAATCGTGTTGTTTTGGTACCTAAAACAAATGGTAGCATGAGACTTTGCGTGGACTATCGTAAACTAAATGCCACTACTATTGCAGACACGTACCATCTTCCATACATGGACGATCTTCTCACAGAAGCAAAGTCAACGGCCTATGTGTCAACCATCCGTCTTAAATCAGGGTATCATCAGGTCAAAATACATGAAACTGGTCAAAATAAAACAGCTTTCATTTGCTCATTTGGGACATATAAATATTTGCGCATGTCTTTCGGATTACGAAATGCGCCCGCAACGTTTCAACGCCTGACTAACAAGTTTAAAGCTGGCCTAAAGGATGTGTTTGCTTTGTCGTATTTAGATGATGTCATTATTTCATCAAGGACTTGTGATCAACATGTAAGAGACTTACGAACTGTTTTCAAGAGACTTTTCTTTGTTTAAACCCCAGGCTAACAGAGAAAAATGTCATTTTGCATGTGACTGAGTTAAATATTTAGGTCACTGGATAACCACGAATGGAATTGAAGTGGAACCTGAAAAAGTATCCTCTATTCAGAGAATCTCTGTGCCAACCAATATAAAAGAAGTTCAGTCCTTCCTGCAAACTTGCTCATGGTTCAGAAGATATGTTCCAAACTTTGCGACCATTGCAAGACCACTTACTAAACTTACCAAAAAGGGTGTACAATGGTTTTGGGGTCCTGAACAGCAAGAAGCTTTTGAAGAATTGAAGAAAAGATTAATAACACTCCCTGTGTTAAACCAACCAGATGAATCGAAGCCGTTTCGTATCCGCACAAATGCTAGCAGTTACGCTCTAGAAGCAGTTCTTATTCAAGTATAAGGCATAGAAGAACATGTTATTGAGTATGCCAGTCGTTTGTTCACACCAGCAGAACGAAATTACTCCACTACTGAACGTGAGGCACTTGCAGTAGTTTGGACTCTGGAGAAATTTCGAGGTTACGTCGAAAACCAAGAAATAATTATAGCATCTGACCACCAACCGTTAAAATGGCTTATGAGTATCAAATCACCATCAGGTCCTTCTGGCAAGATGGGCTCTTCAGATTGTCCTCTAATCCGAAAATTGAGTATACGTCTAGAAAAATTAATGTGCTTGCAGACATGTTGTCTAGACCCTCAAATGTAAATGAATATGTCCCTTGTGACTTATTTGCAATATCAGCCGATTTTCCGGTAAGAAAGTCCAAAGAAATTCGAGAAGAGCAGTTGAAGGACGAAGAACTAAAAAAAATAATTGACTGCTTCGAAAGCACTTCAAAAGATGAAAACTTCGCAAACTGGACTAGCAGAGGTTATCTTATAAATCAGGGTTTCTATATCGTTACTCATCAGAAGTAGAAACAGAAGAAGCCCAACTTGTGGTCCCTATCCAGGAAAGAGAAAGAGTGCTACAAGAGCACCATGACTCTCAAACGGCTGGACACTATGGGCCTCAAGGAACTTACAATAAAGTTGCTTCTAGGTACTATTGTCCAGGGATGCGCAAATATATCGCTGAATATGTTAAGAACTGTATGGAATGTGACCGTTACAAACCGACTAATCAGAAGCCAGCTAGTCTTCTTAGAACTCCAGTTTACGGCCAAAGGTTCGAAACTCTATCTGTTGATTTTTTGGATCTCTTCCAGAGTCCTCATCTGGCAAGAAATGAATTTTTATCGTAGAAGAGACCAGTGCAAAATGGGTAGAACTATTTGCCCTTAAAGAAGCAACAGCTGTCAACTGCGCCAAACCGTTAGTCGAAGAAGTTTTTCTACGTTATGGACTTCCACTCCGATCGATAAGTGATAACAGGCCACAATTCATAAGTGCCGTTATGCAACAAATTTGCAAGTTTCTCAAAATTAAGCAAGACCTTATTCCTGTGTACTATCCCCAAGCAAACCCATCGGAACGTAAGAATATGGATCTAAAACCTCGACTTACCATACTGGTCGGAGATGAACACAATTCCTGGGAAGAAAAACTGCCACTGATTCGTTTTTCCATGAGCGTTAATCACACAGTGTGAAACACAATCAGTGTGAAACCACTAATCACACAGCAGCTTTCTTGCAGTTTGGCAGAGAATTAAGAACAAACGATAATGTTACCCACGGCCTAAGAGCATTAATTGACAATGATAACTTCGTGGCTGAGATAACCCCATATCTCAAACGATATGCCCGCTTAACTGCAGAGATTAAAGACCGCGTCGAACAGAAGCAAGACAAGAAAAAATATATTATGATCGTCGACATCAAAAGGTTTCTTACGAACCAGGTGATAAAGTATGGGTGACGTTACATCGTATTTGCAGATCACAGAATAGAAAGTGCCAAAAATTCATGCCTAGACGTGAAGGACCTTATTAGTGATAACCAATCGTTCACCCACTACGTATGATATTGCTGATTCAGCTAAGCCAGATGAAGTCCATAGGACTTACCACAGCTCAGTCTTACGTGCTTACGAACTGCCCGTTTTAAGAGATAGTGGGACTGTAGCACCTCTTCGGAGACGAGGCAGATCAAAGAAACATATTTCTGGCTCTTCGCGAGACGTCGTACGAGCCAGAGGGGAGACTGTAACCCCACGGCTCAATGAGTGCCACCTAGGGGCTGCCGGAAGAAAGAACGACCAAAAAAATTCTATAGCCTTTAGTCGATGTACTGGAATCACGAACTAAGCATGGTGTTCCCCGAGATTTACTTTGTAACTTAAATGTATAATTCTAACGTCCTTAAATGCAATGTTTCATCTTTGTATTTTTCTTTTAATTGTGTTTTCTTAATTAAAGTTAATTTAAAAGGCCCAGGTGAGTCTTTTGTTTATGGTAGTTTGGTTATAAGATATCATTTTAGGCATTTCTTTCCCTTTCTTCTTTCGCGAGCAACAATCTGCAGTAGTATATATTATCATTGAAACTTTTTTCTGAAGTCTGAATTAATTTTGTGTTGTTTTTTTAGTATTACGGATAGTCCACCATATACATATTATTAATTTTTATAAAATAACAGAATATTACTTTTTATTTTCTACCGAATACATAATCATAATTTTGCAAATTTTACACAAAATTACTTTGATCATAAAGTTTTAAAACTTTTACAACGTATTTTCAGAAATTCAGCACGAATGATTTCAGGAAATTAGCACCGTCTTAAAAAATCGGTGTTATCTATTTTCTATAATTGCAATAAGATCTGTAAGATGCTAGCTCTTACTATACGCATTTAATGTCCGATTGCCATATTCGAAAACTTAACGTTATGCAAATTTTTAAATTTAAGTATTTAAACATGATGAAAAATTATCTTTTAAAAATGTGACAATTAAAAAATAGAAAGAGATTTCTGTTTTATAAAAATTAATATTAAACAGGTGTAGAGTACACTAGTAAGTCTAGCTATAGCTTTTATATACACTGGTGTGCAAAAATTAAGGACGAAGTCGAAAAATTAGCATATCAGCTGAACGAAGAGGCAAAGCGGACAGAAAGACCAATCAGGAGATTAAGTAAGGTGATGTACGGTAGCACATGCGCAGATATGCAGGTAGACGTAATGGGGGAGTGTCTGAGTAGTATAAAGCATGTTGTCGGTGTAAGATCAGTATTTCTGGCAAAGAGATTGCACGCTGTATAGCAGTTAAAATCACACCGAGTTGCTGCCTCAGCGAGAAATGGCGAATAATCAATCTCTTAGACGACATCTGGATGCTTTTACCCGAGGTCGAATCATTGGGAAGTTGGAGGAAGGCCGCAGTGTGACAAGTGTGGCTGCAGAGTTCGGAATTGCTCACAGCATCGTTTCACGACTTTGGAGACAATTTCAAACTACAGGAACAGCTATCCGGGGGTTTAGTAGTGGTCGTCCACGAGGAACCACACCCACAGATGACCGGTATATTGTCTTACAGGCCAGAAGAAACAGGCGGCAGACAGCGAGAGATTTGCCTTACAGGCCAGAAGAAACAGGCGGCAGACAGCGGGAAAAATCGCTAGACACACGACACAGGAGACTGGACGATCGATATCGCGTTTTATCGTGGTCAGAAGACTGCACGGTGGTGGTCTGTTTGCACGACGTTGTTTGCACGACGCCCTGTACGGTGTGTACCTCTAACGCCTGCCCATTGGAGAAGGCGTTCTCTGTCGTGCAGGAAACACCGGAATTGGAGAGACAATGAATGGGGACGAGTACTCTTTAGAGATGAGAGCAGATTTAGTCTGAGTTGCGATTCTAGACACATACACATCTGGACAGAGCGAGGAATACGCAATAACCCCTTCAACATCATCAAAAGGGACTGTTTTGGAGGTCGCGGAGTTCTCGTTCGAGCAGACATAATGCTTGGTAGCCGGACCGACCTTCATATCTCCCAAGGAGGTTCGTCACCAGGGACTGCTATTGTAACGAGGTTCTTCTTCCTTACATTCGTCTTTTCACAAGGGCTAAGGGTCCTCAGTTCCTCTTCATGGACGACAATGCTCCACCTCATCGCACAGTTACTGTCGAAGAGCTGTTGAAGAGTGAAGATATTGAACACATGGATTGGTCGGCAAGGTCTCTGGATCTAAATCCCGTCAAGCATGTACGGAACTTAGTAGGGAGACACGTGGCACCACGTAACTTATTGCCAGTAACGATTCCGAAACTACGATTGGTGCTACAAGAGGAACGAGCAGCAGTGTCTCAACAGCTCATTAACAACCACATATCCAGCATGCACGAAAGATGTGAAACCTGTCTAGCAGTCAGGGGAGATCATATCCCCTATTAAAGACCGGATGTTTCTTGCTGGACACCCATCACAGGGATGTTTCGGCCTTCAGTCGCATTGCTCTTCATGCTACTTTTTCAATAAAGCTTCTTTTTATCCCTCTGATTTCTCTTTTAGTAAGTGTTGCTTACGTTACTCATGTCCTTACGTATTGGGGATCTTACGGTATTAAATGTGTTGATTTGGAAAGCTTTTGTACAAAGTTATATTGAGAAAACCGTCTCGTCCTTAATTTTTGCACACCCGTGTATTTTTAATATAAAAATTCGCTTAAATAAGCTGCACAGCAAATATTTTCAGGTATAATATGTAAAACTAATATGTAAAAATCATTCAACGCAAGGATAATTTAATAGATCATTAAGAATATAATAAACTTCTATATAAAAGATACTCTTCTTGTGTTAGATTTCTTTTATGCTCACAAATGAGTATGCCTAATGCAGAGAATTTTTTGCATATAACTGAGTGTAACGAATTATTTAAAATAAACGTTAGGACTTTAAAATGGTACATTTGCATCCTCAGTGCTGTATAACGCATGCATAAATTGTTATTTTCATACTTTGAATAATTTTTTTTACATTATTTTTAGCTTCTTTTAAAGATTTATGTAAAATAAATAAAGATAAAATAACTATAAATATCATATGCTGATTTTTCAACTACCCTTAGCGAAATTTCTCAAACTGATACTGTTACAATATCTTACACCCTTGTCTATTTCTTAACTTTCAAAGCAACCTAACTAAACTAGTCACAAATGAAGAAAATTTGATTATAAGAAATAGGTAAATCCTCTGAATTATGAGGTAATTATTTCCTTGGAAAGTCATTGATCTGAGGCAGCGTGAGGTGTCTTAAACTGTTAAATATGCCTAATCGTAAATACATTTCCTTGCACGGTTTAAAGTGCAATATCAGACGCTCGTTGACTTATCGACCTTCACAGTTTTGTAAGAATTATTTATTTGAATTAAATTAAATTTATTAGTCGGCATTTCTTTCCTGTTCGTTTTGTTCTTAAAGCGGAAATTTATATGCAGTTGGCATTAAAGTGTACAAAGTGGGACAATCCACTAAGAAACGGATAATAAAATGCAGGAGTAATAGTTCTCGAAATCGATGATGCTCGCTTGCGTGTAGTCGAAACGCTACAGGCTATAAATTAAACAGTAGCAGAAATTACCATATTTTTGTTTTAACTCTCTGAGATATTCCCTGCATTTGCTTTTATTTTCTTGTTTATTTATTCATTTATATTGTTCCCAACTATAAAGAAAGGAAATGTGGAAGATTTACGGATTAAAAATAATAATAATGAATGGGAATTATTTATCTATGTGATTATCAGTTCGAAATATTTGAATACTAGATATCTGATTCCTTTCCATATAAATTCAAAATAAATGCTAAACTTTTACGTAACTCAACTATTTAAGAGAAAGAAATTCTTGATTTCAGGAAAATTGGTAGCAATTTCAAGATATGTAGTTTTTTTTTATTCATATATGAAATATTTAATTCTAAAGCCAAGTATAATGTCCAAGTCAAATCAAAGATATCTTAATTTTATTTCGTCAATAATATGTCCAAAATTACATAGATTCACCCAATCGGCTATAACTGTTATTAGCTGGTCCAGCTCCCACTCAGATGAGCCCGGTCTGGAATACCTGGTATAAATATTAATGACTACAGTATTTTTATTAAAGTGGCGTAATTAAAAAATCATTAAATTAAAACGCCGCTTTAGAAATTGGTGCTGAAGTAACAGCTTGCGAGACTTTCTGATGCCCTCTCCCAGAATGTTTTCGATCAAGCTTAGGATACAATAGGCAAACCCCTGCAGTCACATTGGATTTCAAGGCAAGATTATGGTCAATAAACACCTCTTAACACAGTCTGATTTATTTTTTAGGCCTTCCATGACCTCTACATGGGATTGTCAATAACAGACTTCTGTACACTCTTAGGCCATAGTCTTCAAGTATAACCACCACAAATTCTACGGAACCTAAATCTTTTAATTGAGAATGTGTCAAGCATTAAATTTTGTATTCTCTAACAACATATGAGAACATAGTAAATGTTCCAGCATGGCACCTGGATACTCAGATGGTTGCTTTGGACTGAAGGTCTTCTTACTTTCTGTTTTTCAATGCATTATTCTTTGATACAGAATACGTTTACTTTGTTCAGTTTTTAATGTACACTTACATGTAATTTTTAGTTTATCAGTGATTGCTCTAAGGAACTATAACAGTCCATTATTATGGCTCTTACAAATTTTAACGTGCAATCACTTTCTTGATCACTCATAACATCCTTCCAAATTTCTTGGAAGGAAAAATAGTTTAGTATGCATTAAAATAAATTTCTATGCATTTAGATGCTATACACATATGCTTTCACATTTACATTTTACATTTACAGAGAAATTTACTTTGAGCCATTTATTACTCTAAATTCCTCAGTTTAATGTATGAGTGTGAAATAATGATGTGTCTGTGTTATATAATATGCAACTTCTCTAAGTTCTATTGCAATCATAATTCATTAATTTACGATAACTTTACTTTAAAGACACCCTAACCCAAATTCTAGGCAAACATCTCTTTCAGTTTAACGTAATATCAAAACAAAGTACTTTCTTGACAGTCTACTTATCTTCCACTAAATTTGCATTACATTTCATTTCACTGATTTTTTCTTTACATTTACTTTGCACTGTACAATTTTCACATAATATAATATTCAATAAATTGCCTTTGTTTGCATTTCTTTAAAAAAGTCTGACTGATTATACTCTTGTTGATACACAGAAAACTATCTTTTGGCGTTAAGACCTGTATTGTAATACACAAAATATATTTTTAGTTTAAAAATATTAAACTAAACATTTAACTATTATTTAAAATTCAAAAATGCTTATCTGAAATAGAACATACTGACTAGAAACTAAAATAAATAAAGTTTCACTTAATTAAAAAATTGACTTAGAAAAATCCATAAAAATATATAAAGTTTCACTCGAATTTAAAATAAATTAATTTCTATCTATCTTTAGATTGCAGCTGTGCTACATTCTCTTTCTGTACTGGGCCATTCTTTTTGTAACGGGTCCACCAGCGGCCGAGCGGTAAAGACGCTGAACACTGGTAGTTCGGTCCGAGGTTCGAATCCCGCGAACGAGCCGGCTGCATGGGCGTTTTCGTGGTTTTCCCCATGTGTAACGTGTATACGAACCAGTTTCCCTTAGAAAGTCCTCCACGAAGGCATCCCTCTCCTTAGGCAGATAGCCCTCGTGTGCTTTGCCGTAATTGAATAACCTAACCTAACCTAACCTTTTTGTGACGAATCCGTCTAAATCAAGCATATCAACTTGGCGTCTTCGCTACTGGCTTGCTTCTTCCTCCCGCGGCATTTCCCTTCTTCCTTTCTCGCTCGAGCGATCTCTTGGATCGGCGCTGGCATTTTATATCCTTCCGTTGTCTTTGTCGCTTCCTCCGGAAAACTGCCTGGGGCTGTTGGTTGCCTCATGGCTGGTTTCCTTCCTTCTCCCTACCCCAGCGGCCGGGCGGTAAAATCTCTAAACACTGGTAATTCGATCTACCTCGATTCCAGGCAGTTGTATGGGCGTTTTCGTGGTTTTCCCCAAGTGTAACATGACTATGAGCCAGTTTATCTTATGAAGTCCTCCACCAAGATATCTTTTCCCTTAGACAGATAGTCCTAGCGTGTTTCACTATACTCAATTAAACCAAACCAAACCAAACCAAAGCTTCCGTCTTCTTGGCAGACCTGTGCTATTAACTGGGCTGTACGTCCTCCGGCCTGCATGCTAATGCAGGAGTTGAATGATGCACTCCTTTTTTCGTTATCTTCTTGGCCTTTATTTCTTGTAGCTACAGTAAACTTTTTGCTATATTGCTATAGTGGCAATCTGGTCCTCATTCTTAGTTGGCTCCAGTCTAAGAGTGGTGCTTATCTTACCATTCGTTAGTCTTCTCTTCTTTGGCAAGACGGCAGAAGAATGCTTCTTTGGCAAGACGGCATGGCCGCGATTGATTTGGTCTCCTCCTCCCGGCCAACTTGGCTTGAGACTACAGAGGCCTTCCCTTCTTTCAAAGCATATTTGCCTACTCATAGAGTGGCTTTACTTAGTCAACGTTTGCTATAACTTCGGAATCCTCCTTCCTTTTTAGAAAAATTACCACCCGATCACAAAAAAACCGTCAAATTTGAAGCAGAATTTTCCAAACTTGATCGGTAGTGTGAAAAACAAGGAATGCATAATTTTCAACACTTGATCACCTTAAAATTCTCCTATCACAATACAGTTTTTCTTGACACAGGCTTTACTCGAATTACTAGTTATCTCAGCAACTAAATTTTGGATATTTTCATGTATCGATTTCATTTTCATTAACATACTCAGAGGCAGATTTTTGCAGCTGAGGGGAAAAAACTGCTTTCCTCACCTTCTCCAATATTTCATATGCTTAGATGGCCTGATAACGACACCATGTAACTCATTTAAGATACTAAGTGACACTACCCATCTATGTTTCTGTTTGTGGCCTTTGTGTAGAATTAAAGGTTATCGATTATTTCGTGATTATTTGCCCTGTTTCTTATCCCTGTAATATCGATAAATTCAAAATTTAGGGATCCTTTAAACAAACATGAATATTTTTAAACTCGTAATCTGCCTTTAATTCTTTTATTACTGTTTCTCGAGAATCCAAATTTTTCGAAGGGCCCATCTTCTCTTTCCTCTTATTATCAAGTTTAACTCTCGATAGAACATCATCCATGATGTTTACTTTTCCAGAAGTGAGTTTTACCTTTAAATTGTACTCTGGAAACTTCAGTGCTCACTTTAGTGATTAATTCTTTTCTAAATACTAGCGAGTGATATCAGCATGGTCCGTATGCAAAGTTAATGACTCTTTATCGAAATACACCTTAACGTTCCAATGGATAAGAGAAGGCCTACTGTATATCTCTCAATGGCTCTATTTTCTCTGTTTTTATTTAAAATATTACTAAAGTAAGTGAACGGCTTATTATCGTGCATAAGCACTACTTCTAACAACCTGGAATAATTCGCTGCTACTTCCCTTCCCTCATACCAAAAACGAGCCGGCACCTATGCATATTTGTATTCTCTTATATATTTTTTTCTCTTCGTATAAAGTATTTATTACCTTGTGTTTATATTTTTACTATAATTTTAGGATTTCTTCACTTCCTCAAAAATACATAGCTTTGCTATATGATTTATCTCCCTAAATATATTTCTCATGTTAATGTTATACTAATATATTATTCTATTACTCAAATATAATAATTTATAGGCAATTTCATGCCTTGCTCTTAAATGTGTTCAAATGGAAATGTTTATGTAAATATTATTTTGTCTATGTTTCATCACTGTGTATTCTGCTACAATTTGTGACTTTATAATAGTTTATACAATTTGTGCCTTATAACAATTTTAATATTTTTATAATGGTACATAGGTGTATATTGTATTAACTATTTCTTTCCATTTGTGCAAATAATGTAGTGCACAGAATTGAATTGTCTGAATACACTGCCTGTCCTCTTTCTCTACTGGATCTGTTACCATTAATTAGCCGACAAGTCTCCTTATTTAGCTACACATATTTAGTTTGCTTCCCAAGGACTGACCTGGTGGATATGGCACAAGCGTAAAGTTGTTAAATATTTCCTGTAATGAACCTGGCCTAAAAGCTAACTAAACACGGTGCATAGCTCTCCATTTTCGGGAAAAGAAAAGTATGTTACGCAGATAACTGATCAATGTTATCCTTCAGTAATTCATGTATGTTGTCCACATTCTGCGGCAGTTTTGTCTGGTACACTACACTATGAAGAAAATTCCGAAAACGATGCTAAATTCTTCGCCGTAGTAGTTGGAGTGTAATTTCTAATTTCAATAATTTTAATCCGTCTGCTTCTATCCTTGTCTATGATATTTTGTAACCTAAGGAGAGAAGTTCTTTAGCCTCAAATTTATACTTTGATATTTTCACTTTTAAACTCACTTCTTATGTACCAATGTAGAAACTACTCACACATCCTCACTGTACTCCTCGATCGTATTACTAATTACAATTGTGTCATCCGAATAAATAAATATTGATTTCCCTAGTGCAAAATTTTAGACTTCAAAATTTTATCCATTGCCTGCCTAAACATAATGGGTGCTCTACGCAACCAGTCGTGTATATATATCAGATTTTTTGATGAACGCTCCTTTGCCGCATCCTAGGGTCTCATTGTCTATCTGAAAATATTTAGAAGTTCAATACAAAGTGGTCATGTGCTTAGTTGACCTAATTTTCCTAATTATTTCTCCTACAATTGGTAGATATGAACTCGATATTTCGTTATGTGGTATGTGATAAGGTATGCGTAGGATTTTACTTGTGGGAATTATTATTTTATCCTCAACATGTTAAGCGCCATTTGTATCCATACACACGAAGCATATATTAGCCTAATAGACACTTGCATTTGTTCGGATACACGTACAGGTAAGAAGTGGGCGGGATACCAGAATTTCATTATTGGTGGAACAATTTGTGACGCGCATTCAGATTTGGTTGCATGTATTCTAAAGGAAACATATGCTATGTGTAATTGAATGAAATTATGGTTTAGGTGGCCGAGTGGAGCACAAAACTTTGTTAGACAAAATAAGCGTGTGGACAAAATGGAATATTTTGTCCATATGGACTTACGTATTCAAATGAATATGTTACCACAATGTATGAAACGCCGGAAGTACGTAGAATATATAGGCATTTTAGAGAATGCTTGGCCTTTGTAGGCAAAGTATGAAATATGAGAATTATTATATAATTTGATTATTCATCGCATATAATACCTAGGCATTCTATAGAATGACAAATGCTACTTAGGCAAGGTACGTAAAAAATCCTGATAAGAGGATTATTTAAAAGATGTGCATTCCTTATATATGCAAATGCTATTTTTAAAAAATAATGAAAGATTGCCTTCAGAAAACTTTAACTCAAAATAACCAAAGAAAAATTAAAGTTGTACAAAACAAAATGTATGTCATTTTTACTAAAAAAAATTTCATGTAAATATTAGGAAATTAAAATTAACTTCTTCTTATAACATGATAGTCTCGAAAGACATTTTGATTATACTTTTACGTTTTTCACTCAAAGGTATTCATATTTTGGCACTTTGACGAATCCTTGGCCAATAGAAACTAATTATGATCTAAACCAATTATAAATATATCAATGCGTTTTACAAAATATATTGCATGACACTAGGGAGCATTAGTAATATGCTATTCAAAAACATGATTTACAGTTCATGACATGACTGTTCAAACATGACATTGACAGTTCAAACATGATTCAATATTATAAAATATGAATTTATTGATAAGATCAATATTATAAAAAATGTAATTTTGTTCACCAAACAGAGAAGAAATGAATAATTCTCTTTATTTTTTGAAAGAAGATAAAACGATAAGTTTAAAAACGTGAAGAAAACATAAACGCCTAATATTACAAAATGGGTAGTTATAAAACATTTTACATGAGCAAATTCATTGTATTTTAGTATATTAAATTGAAAACTTCTTTTATGATTTCATTTTCTAATATTTAGTTGCGGTTATTTTACGAACAAAACATTTCCAACTGATTTATCCCAACTGCTTTGAAATATTTCACTGAAATAACGGTTTTGGCTTTTTACTCCCTAAAGCCTATCCTTACATTGAAACTAAAAGAAACTATACACTTAGCGTGATTAAAGTAACCAAATATTTTATTTAATAGGATTCAGATTTGGCCATTTAAAGTTCATAAAATTCTTTTCGTATTGAATTTTCATAGTGTATATTTCCTTAAAAAAGTATCATAAACTAGAAATGCAGAAAGAATTTTGCTTCTAGATTGAAATCTGTCCATGTTGCTCAACTCTTTCCGTGATAAACGACTAGGTTAAAATAAAAGTTTAGAACACTATCTAAAACCTGTAATTTTCTTTTTAGTCCAACCTTTTCTGTATAAAATTTTAATGAATCTGAATTTTAAAAGTATTAATGGATTATGAATTTCTACTCAGCAAATAGTCTTAACATTCTCTCGCAAAATATCCGCTAGTGCAGAGAATCTTCACGTATACGACTGACCCTCTTTAAAACGATCACCTATAGTTTCAAATTATTTTTCTCTTCCATAGAAATCGTCGTTCTAGAGCAGGGCTTCTTAAACTATGGGTCGCGACCCCATTTGGGGTCGCGTAGCAAAATTCTGGGGTCGCGAGAGATTTTAATGTCAAATATTTATATATAATAGATATATACCATTTTATAACATATCTAGAGTTGGCGGAATACAGTGGACTTGCAGCGTCTAGACACGCGCATTTGTTGAAGGTTTTGAGCTATCTCCACCGACAGCAGTAAACGATCGATGATCGCTATTATTATACTGTGGCTATACATTGTTAGTGCGTTTGGTAGGTATACATGTTGAATAAACCGCGCGCCGCTGACTTCCCCCAAGGGAGGAATGCGCGCGCGTACACACGTGCGACCTGCAGCTAAACAATGATTCAATACACGCGCTGGCAAATACGCATTAACCAAACCGGTCTGTGGGGCTCTTATAAAAAAGCGCGCATAAATACTTGTAAAACCCGTTGAAAAATTTGTGAATTTTATATATTTAATATAATTTTATATATTTAATATGTTATTTTTATATATTTATTGTATTTTAGGATCAAAATAATTTTTGGCCATGGATAAATGGCTGAACTTAAATAAGAATGGTAATGACGCAGATGATAATGCTACAAACTCTTCTCAGGCAGGACAAAGTATTGGAAAACAGGCATCTAATGTGCGAAAAAGAAAATATGATGAGTCTTTTCGTCAATTTGGCTTTACATTTCAAAATTGTGAGGGTAATGAACAACCTCTTTGTTTGATCTGCAATGAATTATTGGCTTCGGAGAGTATGAAACCATCAAAATTAAAAAGACATCTTGAATCAAAGCATGTTTCGTATGTCAATAAACCAAAAGAATATTTTGAAAGACTGTATAAATCCTTAAATAAAGAAAAGAAAATCTTTGAAAAACTTATAACTGTTAATGAAAAATATTTACTAGCGTCATATGAAGTTTCATACTGTATTGCTAAAAATAAAAAGCCGTTCACCATTGGAGAAGATCTTGTGTTACCTGCTGCTATTAAAATGGTAGAAATACTACATGGAAGAAAATATGGCGATGATATTCGAAAAATTCCTTTGTCGAACGACACTGTCTCGAATAGAATTTCTGATATTAACAAGGATCAATTAATACAACTTATTACAAGAATTAAAGAAAGCCCAAAATTTTCAATTCAGTTGGACGAAACAACTGATTTTACTAAATTGGCTCAGTTGTTAGTATATGTCAGGTACGTTTATAAAGAAAGCGTGGAGGAAGAATTGTTATTTTGTCGTCCTATGGAAGACCATACTACAGGGAAAGACATATATTGTAAAGTTGACGAATTTTTAAAAGCAGAAGGTTTAGAATGGAAAAATTGCTGTGGAATATGCACAGATGGTGCAAGAGCGATGACGGGCAAAAATATTGGTTTTAAATCATTTTTTCAAGCTGCTCATTATGATCATATAACTTTTACTCACTGCCTTATTCACCGAGAGGCTCTTGCAGCAAAAAAATTAGCACCAGAATTGAACGATGTGCTTCAGGATGCTGTTAAGATCATAAATTTTATTAAGAGCCACGCCCTTAACAGTCGCTTATTTTCAAATCTCTGTAAGGATACGGATTCCAACTACACAACTTTGTTATTACATGCAGAAGTAAGATGGTTGTCAAGAGGTCAAAGTTTAAGAAGATTATTGTTATTAAAGGACGAGATCGAAATATTTTTAACCGAACGAAAATGTGAACTTGCTGCTTTTTTTCAAAATGACTTATGGCTATCCAAGCTGTGTTATTTGTCAGATATTTTTGCGAAGTTAAACGATCTCAACTTGTCTCTTCAAGGAAAATATTGCGATATATTTACTTCAAATGATAAAATTGAAAGTTTTATTAAAAAGATCAACATTTGGAAAAGTAGGGTCGAAAAAAATTCATTCGAAATGTTTTCCAGTGTCGACAATTTTGTAATCGAGAAAATTCATTGTACAACTTTTATTGCAAAAATTATTGTAGATCACTTAAAAACGCTAGAAATACAGTTCCGGAAAATATTAATTTATTTTTCTTTTATATTTGTATAGGGTCGTCAAAAAACTCGCAATCATAAATGGGGTCGTGAATGACAAAAGTTTAAGAAGCCCTGTTCTAGAGAGATCATATAAAATATTTATGTTTATTTATGTTTTGGAAATATTGGTTGCTTTAAGAAGTAGTTATCTTAGAGCAATGATCACCAGGAGAGGGTTTATTGTATTTCATTGATACGCACCTTTATTCATACACTTATTCCAGTATAGATTATAATAATGCAGTATGAATTGCAGATAAAAACAGTCCTGTTCAGGGAATAACTATCTTCATCTTTTACAACGAAGAAACGATATTAATTGTTTGAAACCTTTGATTTCTCATTTGTTTCTTCCAGTCTGTGAGAAAACGTATCAGTTTTTTTGCTCCCAGATAACACAAACGTGGGTAATTATACTGATATACGGACAACACTAAATATTACAAATATTTAAGAAATGAAATTTAAAATATTTGAAGTGTTTTCTACTTCACGTTGCTAAATTACTATGTGTTTTTGAATCTTCGAGATTTATCATTAGGAAAAAGCACTTTAAGAGCTGTATAAGTTATAAAACAAATAGAACTTTATTTGTTAGTTTTCTCCTGAGTCAGTTCAGTCACGGAAGAAGGAGTAATCCAAACTTGCATGTATATCAAAACTATATACGTCAATGAACTAATTTTGAATCAAATGGGAGGAAAATAAGGTTCACTAATTTAACATTTCGATGCTTTGACTTCACATTAATGCCACTTATTTCTAAAAAAGGGTTTACTATTCAAATCTGAAACTTTGTTTAATATTTTAAAAGATAATATAGATGTATATAAACAAACGTTTAGAAATTTCAGAACAAAATTAATTAAATAATCCAGAGACATTCATTAAATAACCAAGAGAAATCTTTTTGTTTTATCTCTTAATTATATATTATTATTATTATTATATATTTCGCAATATTCATTCGCAAGTGGACTCTTAGCGTCATATTTTATAAAGAAAAGTCTTAATGATTTAAGACATAGCTGTGTTTGCACACAGGTTTTGAAGCAAAATTTTCCCGCGAGTAGCAATAATTTTTAGTTTGCCAAGATGAAAAACGTTTTACTGAAAAATGATTTCTTAGGTCTTTTGATTAACGACTAGCAGCAGCTGAGATGTTTCGCTTAAAATCATGAAGTCAAACGCCAGCCAACGGAAAGGAGAATAAGCGTTAATATAAAGACATCAGATCGAATACACAAACTTTTCCTTCATTCTTACGTATTGTCGCATTTCCTGAACAGAAAACAGACGTACTGAGAAGGAAAAAAGTTCGAATTAAAATTAGTTGTAAAATTTAAATAATCTTAAAACATTTACTAGCTTAAATTTTAAAAAACAGGTACTGGTAAGTATTATGTAAGTCATAGTTTATAGTCCTTTGAAACATATGTTCTGCCTTTTAAAAACCTGTTACGAATTAATGACGAATAAAACTGAACGTTAATTTTACTAGCAAGATACTGTAAAATATGAAGTAATAATTTCACAAACATATATTAACTACCTGTTACACTTCAGAAGTGAAATAAAAATATTGAGACACTCTCTGAGAATACAAAAAGGCATCCTTTTTATCATACCTGTAAAGCTGACCTTGAGATTAATATTTAATAAGGCAATAATAAGGTAACTTTGAGATTAATATTTAATAAGGTAAAGTAATAATTTAAGTTTTACATTATATTTTTTTCTGTTGAAGATGAGATATTTCTGTTCAAACTGATAGTAAAATGTTGTTTATTTTACGCTGTCGTGTTAACAAGGCGCCATTGTATAATTACCTTTTTTATATATATAACACTGACTGAAAGAGATGGGAAAAACATATTTCTTATATTAACAAACAAAATGAAAATTGTAAAAAATTAACATTTTTTAAACGTATGAGTATGTGTATAATAATGTAATATTTATCACAAGATTACTAATAAAGATATCCTAAAATAAAGATTCGTTTGTTCGATAAAATCAGCTTAAATTTTACGATAAGAGAAAAGTATTCCAATTTACCTGGACTAAAATTTTTGTTTCGCCCCGCGCCCTAAAATTTCTAATCTTTAACAACGCATTCTATTCAGCGCCTTCTATCTTTTGTAAATCTTATGAAAATGTCATCAAGTTCACACAAAATGTGAAATAAATTTAAAAAAACTAAATTCAAATTCAAATTTCTGGCTTCGAGGTTCACATGTTCGTGTGGTTCAATGTGTGGTCAAAATTTTATGGTTCTAAGTGCTTTCATTTCCCCACAACGCAAGGTATACATTGTCCATACTTACAGATCTTTCATTATTTAATAATAGGAATAAAAGTTTTTCAAATTTAGGCGAAAAATACAAGGTAAATGAGTTTAGATAAGAAATGATTGTAACGTACTGATGGTGAACTGTAACAAAACTTAGTATAATTTTAATAAACAAATATAATTTTAAAAATTGATCAAATGAACTCATTTAATGCAATTTTTCAAGATGGGAGAAACTATAGTTTTTGTAACGAAAGGAAAAAAAAAGTTTCTTCTTCATCATCTTTTATTTTTTATTTAATTTTATTTTTTAACATCCGAAGTTTTAAAAGTATCTACTTTAATTGCCATTAAAATATAAAGGAATATTATGTTTTTAAATCTAAGCAATCATTAGCAAATATCTTAAAACGTTAAAAGTAATGATTAACATACGTACAGCAGAAACATAAGCATAAGACAGTTTTTTCATATAAGTATGGAAGAAAAAGCTTTTTTTCTAGAAATTATGCAATAACTATTTTAGAAATAATAAAAATTAGGTAATTTTGTTATTCTAAAAATAGAATCCACTGACACAGTTCATATAACATTTAACACAATTATGAAACTTAAAAAGAAATGCGTGGTTTGCTGTCTATTTCCTGGTAACTGAAAACATTGTTTCCGAAATCTCTCCTTTTTTTCACATCATTTATGTGCACCGCATCATTTAAATGACCCTGAAGCATCAAAGGCACATCTGACGCCAGATCTAATGCTCAGACACCCAGCACCCAAAAAGAAAACAGAATACCAGATTTCATTTTCTTGCCCTTAAGCAATCAGGAAATAAAGAAATTGCGTTGCCGTCTTCCCTAATTTATAGCTGACATTCGGGCCCTCGGAGGTTAAGAGGAATCTTCCCTTTGGACAGCCAAAAAGAAAGTAGGATCTTCAGAAGAGGGAACTGACCATCAAGGGACAAGAAACAGGTTGCCATGAGGAAACTTGATTGTTAAAAGGGAAAGCCGGTGGAAGTAGGAAGGTGCGGAGGGGACATCATCTACCGAGGCCTGGATTTTACGTCACAGGAGATAGAGCAGGTGAAAGATTAACACACGCTCACAAAAATAAAAAAGCAAAGAATGAAAGTAATAATAATAACGGAAACCAAAATATCATCCGTCAGCGCAACTCGTGTGGTTACCTTTGCGTGCTTTACCTGAGGTCCTGCTAACCTAGTTTGGACCGGGGACTAAAACCTGATGCCCGAGCTACCATTGGTTGACGGGATGAGTTGAAAATTTTAACGGAGGCGGAGAGTGAAGGTGCTACTTTAAAAAAAAAAAACTAGAAAAAAGAATAGGGGGAGGGAAATTTTTGTCTTTCGTCATCACAATTTTCATGCCTTTGTTCGGGCCTTCCGTCTGATATATAAAGAGGGACCGCAACTTTGGTCGACATTCAAACATTCTCTGTCATCTCTTCTGCGAACAGCCATGGCATCGCGGAAGGTAGGTGCTCTAAGATTCCTTATTCTTGGGATAACTCTTGGATATTTGCTTTATGTTATGTGCATCTCTAAGTGAGGATACTTCGATCCAACGAACCGGCTGATATATCAGTTTCATAAGTATTTCTGCGCAAATTAATCACAGGGATTAATTTTTGACAATAATGTCGAATTCCTGGTGCTTGAATGTCAAATATTTAGTTTCCTGAGAGATAGACAACTAATATTGAGTGATCATTGCCAACAGTTATTAATCATTGAAAAATACTACTCTTCTAAATTGATCTAACAACATATTCTTTGGGCCATTTAACTAAGTCCTCTGTTGCAAATTGATTCAAAATTTAATTTGATGTCATCTAATATCATTCGATCAATTGTAGCGGTAATACTTCTCAAAATTTATGAACACTGATTGCTCGCTGAATATAAAATACAAATAGTTTGTAAAATTATCCTGTAGAATTATTTACACAGTCACGGATTTTTCTAATAGATATAGCCATTTCTTACAAAAGAGAAATTATTTTTAGATGGCTGAATAATCTTGTGTCTTTATTGTTGACACTTATTTCGGATATAAATGTAAGTATTGGTTATTTAAAGACATAAATGGTTCGTTGCTTCTTAGTGTCACAACGCTGATTCAAAACATTTTCTACTGTATTTTGTATGATCATTTTTGTCAGCAATATTTCATGCAGAGATTATACTGTTTTTAAGAGTTTTTAATACCGACGTTTATTTTAACTTGAAGATTTCAACTCAATTTTACGAACAAGAGATATCTTATCTTCAGGAATAAGTCATTCTATAGAATTATTTATGCTTAAGATATAGACTACTATTTCCTCTCTTAAAATGATTCGAATTTTTTTTTATTTTAATTAATCGAAATCATATATGAATAATATTTACAATTATTAATTTTTAACTACATGTTCTGCTGTTCTCCGTAATTTAAGAGTTATTTGTAAAATTAATTTTACGAAGTTTTAGAAAACTACTGTATGTTTCAGGTGACAATGTTTCTTTTTCCATCATAATTATAATAATTATATTGACAATATGTTATATTAATGCTTGCTCAAATAATGCGTTATTAATTTGTTCCAAATAATCGATTAGTTTAAATAACACATGACATAGCTTTTCAGGTAGAATTAAATATAAAATAGTAATAGCATCCATAAATTATCCAGCAATTAGGGAAAGCATTAGTGAAACAAGCTATTGTTCGTTCCTTTTTTGGAGATGACAACGTTTTCCCTGCTGAAGCGATTTCAGAGATTCTTAAGAAACCTTGTGCTTAGTAATCGAGAATGAAATACTGATAAGCTTCTCTTACATATACTCTTATTTTGTTAGTATTTAGGTACCTATTCCTCTTATAATTGTTTTTTGCTAAGTCCGTGTTATTGAATTTTTCAAACAGCATGGTTAATATTTTTAGTAAATCTATTACAGAAATTTCATTTGAAATGAATGTTTGCAGGATTCTGATATTATAACAAAATGTAATTTTTCATTACATTTTATTAGATTAATTTTTTCAGAAATAGCTCAGTTTACAAACTCTGCAATCGAGCTATGCTACTACTAATCTGTCTAGCTTTAATTCATTTCTAACGCTTCTATTTCTGTTTTTACTTAAAATTCATCAATGGCCAAGTAAAACTGCTGAACATTGATAACTTATCTAATGTTCAGCTGCGTGAGGATTTCGTAGCTTTCTCTTAATGTCGCATGACTATAAGCTAGTTTCCTTAGAATGATGTCCGCGAAACAACCCGTCCATTAAATAAATGAATTCGCGGGTTTTGCATTAGACAATTATTTCTGCATACTTTTAGTTATTGGCACAGATATAAAACAAGAAGCAATTTTCTTGATACATTCAAGAATGATAGACATAGAACTTAAACTAATATTATAGAACAACAGATTAAAAATTAAATGGAAGCAAAAGTCTCATCTTAGTCTTGATCTAATTCATTGTGTTTCCTAATTCTTAATGTCTAATTTAAACTATAATTTGAACCAGTTCTCTTTCATCCCTCTCCGCTTCCTTACATAAACTCTTCCTTATTACAAACAAATGCCATAACGATTACTCCAAGGATAAAGACCTGACCAAGGAAAGATTAATAGATTAATAACCGAGTCTCGAGAAAATGCTTTAGTGGATTTCATTCCATATAATCAAGCAAAGGATATTATAACATCACAAAGAAATATTTCGTTACGCATCGCTGCCGACTGGCTATAGGTGAAAGCATCGGAAAGGGAAAAGTCTGCGCACACACAAATAGCTATTGAAAGTGAAACCTGTTGATCATTTCTATACAGAAGAAAATAGGCCATGATAAACAGCCCTTCCCCCCCATAAGCACCATTTTTCATTCTATACATCAATACACAGAAGTAGTCTTAAGTATATGCTTTATAATACCATCCAAAGCTTGTTAAAATTTTCCCAGTTAACTCTTTGTTCGAAGCAATTAGTCGGTATGGGAGGGATGCTACGAAAACCTACTACATTAATGAGTACTCTGAATAAAAGCAAAACATTGCTAAACACAAAAGGTACTCATTGTTATGAAGTTTCTTTTTTTCTTTACATTATTGGCGTCCATTAAATAAATCATATGAGTAAAATTTTGCTCAGGAATCTGTAGTATGAATTCAAAATTTAATAACACTTATGTAAAAAAACAGTGTTGAGTACTCCAGTCTATATTTTTGTTTATTTGAAAGTAAAGTGCAAGTACTATATTTCTGCATCACCAACCGAATTTATTTAAGCGTCTGTCATAGCACAACAGGTAGCTTTTTTTTTCCGCATCTGAAAACTTTCTGTCCAAAATGCGATAATCATTCTTGCGTCGCATTTTGATCCTTTTCACTTGAGTGACATATATTTATGTTCCTTTTCACAGGAATGAACATATGAATATCATAACTTTGGACAATAAAACTGATGGCCTGTCTTTGAGACATCCGTTTGCAGTAGCTAGGCGCGAAACAGCCTCGTCCACTGAATCAGAGATAAATTTCACAGATGTTAAGTTTAAAAACGGGATGAAAATAAACGACTCACGACAATATAATTCAACTTTATTCACTAACTGGGGTAGATAAGTTATCTTCTCAACTAATGTCAGTAATAATATGTTCCTGTTCTGTAGAAAGGATTCGTGAGAATTCAGGTAAAAAGTATAATGAAATTCTTTAATATATTTCGTATAGACTAATATTCTAAGTAAATGCAGGTAACATTTTGACTTTACCACGAATCATGTGCGCCTTCACTGTTCACTTAGATTTTAGTAAATATTAAAATTTAAATCTGATCCCGAACAACGGGCAAAAAATGGAAGCACATATTGCCATTAAAATATTTACCTCATCATACTATGCATTTCGTTTTTCTAGGATTACAGATAAATATATTTATATTAAAATTTTTCCTGTTTAAAAATATCTTGCAAGTAAGATGTAAAATCTGTTTAAAAGTAATTAAATTAAATTTCAATTCTTTTTCAACTCATTGCGTTTATTTGATCATTCTCTTTCTATACAAGACAAAAATATGTAGTTTGTAGATTGTCTAGAATTTTTATATTTCACACTTTAACAGCTTCAGAGCTATATAACTGGAATTTAAAATTATCACGTGTCACAGCACCGAAAGATAGTTAGAAAACTAGAATTTCATCTTTAATAAATAAGTTTTGCACTATAAATTCGCTGATTATACATATTAAAACCGAAAGTAAGCACGCTTTGAAAGTTTTAGGGAGATCCACATCAAAATTTTAATTTTAACTGATTTTTTATTGCATTTTAGAGATTTAGTTTATAAAATTTTCTATATTGAATCATATATTCAGCCATTTCTGACTGAATTAGCAAACATCGTTCTAGCAGTTCAGTTATACATAGAGATCTCTTTCCCAAAAAACATTCCTTATGCATAATACGTTATACGTCTAAACATAGATCTCGTTTCCTTACAGTTCTATTTAAATAATAAAGAAAAAGGCATGATGCTACAAAACAAACATGTAGCAGTAGTAAATATACTGATTAAATACCCTTATGTTGAACGCTGATAATTCGCAGCACATTTTTAATTCTCAGATTGTATACATTTTGATCCAACTTCATTTTTAATGCTCTTGTTTCCAACGACATGTCAGGTCTCTCAAATCTCAAATTTTAATTGTCATGGAATATGTGAATATGTTCTGGAATTATATCCCCAAGATGAATTTACTGGGGTTTAAGAAAGTAGAGTCAGGTGACACCTATAAGGTATTTTCTTCCTCGTTTTTGCGTGCCTTCGTGGTGTAACGGCAGCACACTCGGCGCATATTCGAGAGGTCCAGGTTCGAATCCCGGCGAGGGCAATGCATATTTCTCACATCTCCCGCATCAAAAAAACCTAATGACTCTACACACTCAATACATAAATCTATTTAAAGTTTGCGAAGCATCAGAAGTATTTAACGGAGATTCCAAAAATTTCAGCAACTATCCACCTCTTTTGTTATAAAAATAATACTGTAGACAGTTTCGCAACAAACAGACTATCAAAAAATATTTAAAAAGAATTACAATGAGGTAGTTCAAATACCAAAAATAAAATTTCAGAATCAATTCCTGTTAAGCCTAAGTTTTTATTAACAGTGGCTATTGACTGGTTCAAAGATGCTGTAAATTAGCTGCCTAATGTACTATTCTTACTAAACAGGCAATGATTTTATTGAATTTATTAAGGTAATGGATATATGCAGAATAAACCTTAAAAAATTAAAGCTCTGTAATATTAATTCATTTAAAGAACTGCGTTTAAGTTAAAATGCTAAGAATAATATTTTTAGATCAATGGATAAAAAAATAGTATACACATAAAAAGCGATCCTTTAGATCAGTGATCAATATAAAGGAAAGAATACCTTAAAGCAAGACATAGATACAAATCGAAGAATTAAAAAAGGAAAATTTTACAAGTCATTCTTAACTTTTTCAAGTGTTCAGTCAACCTTGGCACATTCAAATGCATTTTAGTAGCTGTTCTACTAACATCTGTGTAAGAATTATAAAGGTTTTTTTTTAATCCTTTTGATTTACTTTTAATGCGGTTGCTCTGTTATCACTGCAAAGCAGCTGACACAATGCTAAACATGTAAAAGGAAATGTACCCAGTAGACGTTTTGAGAGAACCCAGTAGACGTTTTGAGTTTTGAAGTCTTTACAACAAGGATGTGTCCTGTACATTTCTCAAAATCCTTTATAATTAGTTTCATTTTTGAGATTATACTTCGATGTGAAACATGCAAGAAGTCATTTTGAAGGACTTGGACTGTATCTAGACATTTAAAGGAGAATACAGCCCGCGTGTGAAATTATACATAATTCTCGTTATGTTTCATTGAATGACTATATTCAGAATTTTACTGCATGTGCTGTATAAGTGCTATATCTTTCCTATACATCTTCATTACATATAAGTTATAAATTATCTTTTCAACATTTCTTTCTATTTCAATGTGAAAAAGTAATATATATTTCAGGAAAGTTGTTTCTATATTTATATTTTGCTTTGCTATAATTGAACTTCCAGATAAATAAAAGAAAATATTTCATAATTTTTTTCCCAGTTTCTAACTGCAAAACTAGTGATTTAAAAAAGAAAGTTTCGAAAATTTAAGATATCATAATATTTAGCGTTTTTAATTATCAAGGATATCAAACAAAGAATTCTTTTACAAATATTGTTAATGTACATTTTGTACATGTTCAAGCATGAAACAAAATCACACCATTTACGCTCCAGAAAAATAGTATCATAGTAATACAACTATGTTTAATGAGTCATAAATATTAATAATTAAAACTATGATACAAGGATGTTAAAGTTACTGCATTTACTTATTTCTATAAACTGAAATAATGCTAAGTATTTTAAACTTCCGTGCCGGTCCTGAGATGCTTATATTAAATTATTTATTTCTTTTGCACGAAGTTTACTCCAGAACAAGTTGTGCATGCTTAGTTTAAACGAAAAAGAGGTTTTAATATGGTAGGTTTTTTTATTACAACTTACGAGCAAATCATATGCGATGTTATGTCCAGAGCATACTTTAAATTTTCTCCTGTAATATCACAGAGCTCCTTACTGGTAGGTTTGTTAAGTGAAACTTCAAATTTAATTTTAGGAGCTAGAATTAGTGTGATCCGGAGAAGTCAAAAGAACATTTCTTTAGCAACATTTAAGTTCGGTTGTCGTATAATTCTCTGCATCGCAGTGATTTGTTTTGGGACTAACTCAATTTATTTGATTTTTAATCGTTTAACTTCACTTTCTGTAGCTATAAATTTTAGTTACACTGAATAGTTATTTTTGTAAAGTACTCTAATTAAATACATGTATTTAAAGAAATAAAAGATAGTCACCCTAAAATCCCAAGCAATTATGCTGGACAGACTACCAGAAGTTTTGTTTGAAAGATTATAACACTTTGTCTTTCATTATACATATACAACCTTTTTCTTGTATTAAGACATAACATCTTGTATTAATAACACGCTGAACAAACGTCAATTTAGAAGTCAAATAACAAAAATCAGAGTTATATTTGCAAATGTTCACAGGACTAGTTTCGATGGTTTTACCGAACCGACAACCTCAGCTGCCAAAGTACAAATGAACAAGATAAGATAAGAATGGCTGGACAGGAGTTAAACTACCGCCATCTATTGATGAAACAAGAAAAAAAAAACAAGTTTCCTTAAAGGCTCAAGGTAAAGATGGACTGGAATTAGAGTTGTTAACTATAACAGAAAGATGTTTTTGAATGTGAGCGCCTTCAGAAAATCTAATTCACCAATGGAAGATGTTTTTTGAATAACTTTGGCCTCAGAAAAATGGAAAATGTGATTTTAGGATCAACAGTACTGGGAATAGAGGACTTCTGTGTTTCCTTTTTCCTTGCATATACCTCATGTTCTTTAACGAGAAATTTTAAGGCTGTCTTAGTTTGACCAATGTAAATTAAACCACACTGGCAAGGAATACCGTAAATATCCCAGGAATTCATACCCGGAATGGAGTCCTTGAGAACTCGAAGTTTTAATTTTTTCTTGCATAGAAGTAATATAGTTCTTGTATAGTAGTAAATAGTAAAAAAAATCTTGTTGCACCTGTTATAATCTCCAAATCAAATAGCTAATTCAATTAGTACTTGTACTTTTTAATATCTTATTCTCAAGCCAACAAATGAATTGTCCAAGTAATTATGTTGGAGACATAAGAAGAAATAAGTGTCTGTATGATAGCTTATAAGCAAATTGCGTCCTATTTTAGTAACTCGATGAAAACAGCCATAATATTACAACTTTTTAAAACAGGTTATGTATTCTATTAATTTTTGTGATGAATATTATCGTCAAACCGAGTGGACCTTGATAAATCCGCTTTAAAGGCATTAAATATAAACTAGTTTATAAATATAAAAGTAATTTGAAGAAATAATAATTCAGTATATATTGCACGGTTACTTCTCTGTAGCGGTAAAAATGAATTGCAATCTTTGTAAACATACTATGTGGGCAAACATTTTAAAAGCAAATAGCGCTTATAAAAGATTTTTATTGTCTTTTTTGATGTATCAGTACATGCATGTATCACGAAACTGTTGTTCATATGCAAAAAGCATGTCTAACAGTTAGAGAAAATACTTATTCTTCTTGCATTTCCAGATCTTAGCAGTGTTTCTGACCGTTCTGTTTCTTGCTGGAGATATTGCGGCGAAGGAAACAAAGAAAGACGCTGTGAAAGAAAAAGAAGCTGAAGAAACAGCTAAAATCATCTCCGATTTGATTGCTGAAGCAACCAACTATGGCGGAGGAGCTGTAGCATCCGCTGGTGGGTACGGAGGTGATGCCGGCGAATATGGTGGTGGTGATGTTGGCGGATATGGAGGCGGTGCAGCAGATAGCGGATATGGTGGCGGTGCTGCAGCTGGTGGATATGGCGGCGGTGCTGCAGCTGGTGGATACGGCGGCGGTGCTGCAGCTGGTGGTTATGGAGGAGGCGCCTCAGCTGGCGGTTATGGTGGTGGTGCCTCAGCTGGTGGTTATGGCGGTGGTGCGTCAGCTGGCGGATATGGAGGGGGAGCTAGCGGCGGATATGGAGGGGAAGCTGCTGGAGGTTACGGAGGTGGTGCCTCATCAGGTGGATATGGAGGAGAAGCATCATCAGGAGGTTATGGTGGTGGCGCCTCGTCTGGTGGTTATGGGGGCGGAAGCTCCGATGGCAGCGGAGGGAAACATGCTGTACTTTTAGCCGTTCCTGTTACATTCGCTTTAGCTGATGCCGGCAAAGGAGGTTCCTCTGGAGGATATGGAGGTGGAAGCGCAGGAGGATATGGAGGAGGTGCAAGTGCAGGAGGATACGGTGGAGGAGCATCTGGAGGTAAAGCTGCAGGTGGTGCTGGAGGGTATGGAGGCAGCAGTGGAGGATATGGTGGAAGCAGTGGAGGTGGCTATGGAGGCAGCTCAGGAGGAGGCTATGGTGGCGGATCTGGTAAAAGCGCTAAAGCAGGCTCTGGCGGTGGATATGGGGGAGCTCAAGGAGGTGGTTATGGAGGAAGTCAAGGAGGTGGATATGGAGGAGGTCTAGGAGGTGGAAAAGCTTCAGGAGGTGGATACGGAGGTGGACAAGGAGGTGGATATGGAGGTGGACAAGCAGGTGGATATGGAGGTGGACAAGCAGGTGGATATGGAGGTGGACAAGCAGGTGGATATGGAGGAGGTCAAGGTGGGGGAAAAGCTATAGGAGGTGGATATGGAGGAGGTCAAGGTGGGGGAAAAGCTGTAGGAGGTGGATATGGAGGAGGACAAGCAGGCGGATATGGAGGAGGGCAAAGCGGCGGATACGGAGGAGGAAGCGGAAAAGGTAAAGGCGGTAGTCAAGGTGGATATGGAGGTAACAGTGGAAGTTATGGTGGCAGTGCAGGTGGAAAATCAGGAAGTGGATACGGTGGTAGCTCAGGAGGCTATGGCGGAAGTTCAGGCGGTGGATATGGTAGTGGATCAAGTGGAGGATATGGTGGAAGCTCAGGAGGAGGATATGGCGGAAGCTCAGGAGGAGGATACGGTGGAAGCTCAGGCGGAGGATATGGAGGAAGCTCAGGAGGAGGATATGGTGGAAGTTCAGGTGGCAAATCAGGTGGTTATGGTGGAGGAAGCTCTGGAGGATTAGGTGGTAAATCAGGAGGAGCTGGTGGATATGGTGGAAGCTCTGGCGGTGGAGGGTATGGTGGAAGCGCCGGTGGTGCAGGTTATGGCGGTAGTTCTGGTGGTGGTTATGGAGGTAGTTCCGGAGGAGGAGGATATGGTGGAGGAGCAGGAAAAGCTAGTGGAGGATATGGTGGAAGTTCTGGAGGTGGAGGAGGTTATGGAGGTAGCTCTGGTGGTGGAGGATATGGTGGTGGAGCAGGAAAATCTGGCGGAAGTAGTGGCGGTCTTCAAGGAATAACATTAGTTGGAATCAAATTGAACACAGTTTCCCTCGGCGGAGTTGGTGGCAAATCTGGAGGTGGTGGTGGATATGGTGGATCTTCTGGTGGTGGATACGGTGGATCTTCAGGAGGTGGATATGGTGGAAGTTCTGGTGGTTATGGAAACGCTGGAGGCAGCTATGGAGGAGGTGTTGCAGCAGGAGGACACAGTGGGTCTAGTGGAGGATATGGAGGTTCCTCTGGTGGTTATGGAGGATCTTCCGGAGGAGGATACGGAGGTGGAAAATCTGGAGGAGGAAAATCTTCTGGTGGTGGAGGATATGCTGGTAAGTCATCTGGCGCTGGAGGATATGGAGGTTCTAGCGGATACTGAGGCGGAAGACGTTCTCGCCAAAAAGTAAGCTCATCACTAAAATTTTCATAATAATTAGAGAAATCATTTTGAAATTACTTATTATATATAAAAGAGAGAGATACAGACAGAAAGAGTTATATATATGTGTGGAGAGTGACGTCTTAAGAATAAATAGAGATCACTCCCACTGTTCAAAGTATCAGGTTTTATTCCTGGTTCACAGAAGAAAAGATAACGGGATGAGTACCTACAGATGGATTAAATATGTTTAGGAGAGGTATCACAACACAACAGCTGACCACCTATGTGCTGTCACTTTCGATAAGTCCAGATCCGGTCGCCTACGTGCAACCGCTAAGCGTCTAGTTGTACCTCCTTCGCGAGCGTTGTGTTAGACCGCTTCTGTTGGACTTCTCTAACCAAGTGGGGATGCGTTTACCTGAAGAGTTCTTACCGTAGATGTAGATAACGACATCTGGTGCTTCGTTGAGGCACGATTCCCACATATATATACATATATATTCGCTATTCTAGGATAATATATATCTATATAACAGAATTTACACTCTGCTGAAAATAATTTGTGCAATACAAGGAAATGTATTATTTCAAAACCTATTAAAATTAAATATGTAACAAAAATTTATTATCATGCACAAAGAAGAAGACATTTATAAGAAATTTATTAATGTTATATTTTAGAACACTGAACTACTTATGGCTCCGGTTCTAAATTCCAGTAATCAATTTAGCTAATCTTTTGAAACAGATATTTTGCACGTGGTATTTATTCTCAGGTCATATGTTTTCGCAAAATAGAAGTTAGAATTAAAATCTATGTCTCTTTTTTCTATTTTATAACATTATGAAGGCTGAAATTAGTTAGTTAGAATCTCGCTAAATAATATCATTTGTTGCTTTAAATCGATATTTATTTTAACGCTGTCTCGAACATGTAAATTTTAATACTGAGAAATAACAAATTTCGGTGCTTAATAACGTGTTAGCACATTGGATATCATAAAATTTATGATAGCAAATTTAAAACTGTTGAAGGGACTGGAAATGAAAAAACCATTAAATTCAATAATACAAATTCAATGCAATACAAATTATCAAATAATACAAATTATTCTGACCTGTAAGGAGAATCATATTCTGAATGTCATTGAAATTCTTTTGTTGTAATGTTATTAAATAAATGTATGGTTTAAAAGATTTAAAAGATATCCAAGAAGTACTCAGGAAAAAGCATCCACTTTTTTTAAACAAACCGGATGCTTGGCCAACCATCTTTGCAAACGTAGCTTCTTTTCAAAACTCTTTTGCATGACTTACAAAGTGCATTTGGTAAAACAAGAAGCTTATTGCACAAATAACTTTACTATTTCTTATTATTTATATTATTTCTTGCACTTTTTTTTTACTTTCTTTTATGTCTTACTAATTAGTGGAAGTAAAAAAAATTTCCCTTAAACTTTAAATAATTGCTCTTGTTCATGTTTAAGCAAAGAATCATAAGTAAATTTCAATTTACTATGGCCACGATTCAAAACAGCTTTTTAAAGAATCCTTTTCCATCTCTTCTAGGATAATTTATGATTGCCAATTGTACAGATGTCCCCAAGTCAAGAAACCAGGAGAGCAACCGTCCAAAGAAACTCAAAACAAAAGATGCTTAGTTATTATTCCTCAATTGGATAGTTGCGCCAGCAATGACAATATTGTGAAGGACTATTATTGCAATCTAAGCAATAAGAAACGCCGTCTAATGTGCCGCCGCAGGATGCCAAGAATGCCAAGAAGCAAATGAACAAATTTTGTGCAATAAAATAACAGAGCGATCAGAACAAGAAACTTTAAATATATATGAAAACGCATGAACTGCACAATATATTCTGTTGACAAAGGGACTAGTGTAATTAAAGATGTTTATTTGTGAAGTAAAAACTAAATACTGTATTTAGTGCCTTTTATTAATCTTTCGATATCCGCTTCACCGTAATAAAATATTCAGACAGTCACATTCACATATTTGTTGTGCTATTCAGACTGTTATACAAGCGTTCAAGTTTTTAAGTAACATGTACATATTTGATACAGTTTAGATATTTATGTCTAACTATTACGGTAAAAATTTAACAGAAAAAAATTTATAATTTTTTTAATATTATTTTAGGATTTATTTCTCACTCTTGTATTTATTGATTCGCCATTTCTTAAATTTATGAATATTAAAGCTTCAGAGCTTTTAAGTAAATTTCCATAAAATGGTACGGTTTCGTTTCCTAAATATTATACACTTGAGATGTTATATTATTAAAAATATATCAACTGATAACCTGGGAGACTAACCTGGGAGATAAGATCGCTACTGAAAACAAAAATAAAATAAAACTTTTTCAAAATCCAAAATCTATGCGTTTATACAATCATACGAACGGTGCATAATTCTATGTTAATCAAAAAGACAACATTTTACGGATTAATTAAACTTAAATGAATTTGTTTTAACTAAAATATAATGTGGTGCACTTCGATAGAATTTATAAACATACAACTGAGTTCACTGGCAAATTTCATGAATAGCACTTTTATAACAACTTTAATGTGATTAAAATACTTTTGTTACTTTCAGTGTATTATTAGTGTTTTCTTTGGTATTTTCGGTAAACTACTTTGATGGAATTATTTTGCAAACTCATTAATTCAAACGTGGTTTCCAAGCTATACATACATTGCTTTCAGCGGTGTGAGTATCTTTCATGAAACATCATATCAATTTTGCATAAATAAGAAAAACTGCTCACCTATTTTCTGAAACTTGTAAGTATATTTTAACTCTTTTAATACTTAGGTCCATATATACTCTTTTAGTATTAAAACCAGAGATAGTTTTATAGTCTTTAAGGAATAATGGAAGATACAGCAGCAGAAAAGCAGTTTTGAAAGTCGTCAGATAAACTTTATTGCAAACTTTGTTCTTCATTTATTCTTAAAAGTAAATTTAAAGTGTGGTAAAACTGGATGTTCGTGGAGGATAGAAATTCTATTCATCTTCTAAGTAAGGAATTACGTGTATCAGAAACTTTGAAAAGATTCTGATTGAAGTTCACAATCACTGGAAGATTTGAAATGTCAAACCGTAAATGCATCTGAATTTCGATTTTTCACCATTCTTTGAAATTAAGCAAACCCATTGCAGATAGATTATAATATCATACATAGAAAGTTATTTAAATGCAATAGGAAAGGAATTAAATTTCAGCTATTTGAAAGAAATTTCAATTAATTCATTTAAAAAATTAGTAAACTATGCGAGTAGCATTAGAAGCTGCTTCCGTCAACATCATATTCTTCCCTTATGGAAATCATGTGACTTTTACCATCCCATTTTAGTAAAATAATTGTACGTACATTAATCATACTTTGACAGCAGCAAAACAGAATTTAATTATGCATTTGATTAATATTTTTAACTTGGAATTAGTGAAAGTATTTCCTGTTCAATAGTATCATTTGTGTTCTCAATTTCCTGTCCTGATTTCGGAATTCATCTCTCTCTCACATATCGTATCCAGCATTTTGACTCAATAAGAATCATACACGTATTTGACAAACACAAATACTTCATTAGTCACATTGCATCTTCATTTAGTTGAGATAATCAGCTCTCACACTTTCATAGACATTCAATGCCGTCATGTAAATGCGGGTCGCAGAAGGCTCGAATCGGAGCTTTAAGTGCTATTCTGCACTTTGAATTTGACCAAATATTACACCTTCGAACTGCAGATGCCAAGATTTTTATCGATAATGTAAAACGTGTTCTTCCTGAAATAGCCTCTTCTGCAAAATATAGCACAATTTATCAATACAGTTGACCTGTGGAAATCAATGTAGAGGATTTCTGTTCTTGCTGTTGTTATCATCAATGGAAGTAATCCAAGGCAGTATTTCTTGTTCATAAATTATATATTTATTTAGAAATAGGAAGTATCTAATTCAATATATACAGAGGCATGTATATACACTGAATCTTAAAAGGCCGGTCATAAATGACAAAGGTGCAAACGCACGTCCGCAGGATACTGTACGACTCTGAAATGTAATTTCAATGAGTGCACGCCTACGGTAATCATGCAGTCATCCAGTCGCTGTCCAGTGAATCATCCCTAGCGGCAATCAATTGCTAGAGGAAGCTGTGTTGTTTTTCCTTCGGACACAAAAGGGAGGGGAGTATCAGACCTTATAACCCCCACTTAAGATTGTGATTGGGGTGCAAACTCAAAATCACGTATCTGATAACTGTCTGATACATTTAAATATTTATATTATCAACTCTATATAAATCTCATCAGTATATTGTTATACAATACAAATTTTCACCCTGATCATTACATTCATCAATATTAAGTTAATCGTTATTATCCGTATCAAGGTACATGAGAGGAAAAAAATGTCTCTAATAAATGACTGAAATCATACAAAATAATATATCATACCACTAATGCATCTCCACATAAACTGAACATAAAATATCAAAGTATAACCTATTAAAATTCAATGAATGATAAGTAATTTCTTACCGGATTTGAGTTTGGTAACAAATTAAACTCATTCATGAATTCTCTGGCACCATAGTATTACCGGTGGAAGAGAGATGTACAACTGCACGTCTGCCGATGATGCTAATGAATCTAAAGGATTAAAAATAAGCCCGATTTTAAAATTTTGCGATAAAGGTATGAAATGTCAAAATACGTATTGTATTTATTCGAATATAAAACTGCGTTGTTCTTTAAAATTCATTACTGAAATCCATATCTGTTTTACATGCGCAGTCATACATTTAGTGTGGATTCTTTGTGACCTATCCCTTTGCGCGGAGAAAACGTACCAGTTTGATTTAGCTCAATGGTATTTATTATATTCAGAAAATTTATGTTTTATACCTTTCTTATTAATTTTTTTCAATGCATCGATTTTGAATAAAACAGAACGTCTTATACGCATTTCTTTATTTTTTCTTCTACAAATTCATGCAAATTCAAAATTGGTTTAAATAAGAAATTATCTCATATATCGTTATAAGTACAAAATACAGCATACATACATAAACTCTGAGAAAGTGTTGTTTTCTTATTTCTTAGCTGTATGGATATCATGGCTACTATCCAGAAAGTAGCAGTTCAGAAAGTAACAATACGTAATTTTTAAGAATATACTACAAAGTTCTAAAACTCTCCTTTTAAAAGAAATGCAATCTTTAAGGTAATTATTGCAAATCACTGTCTGCTATTCAGTTACAGAAAATACCTGAAAACTTATACATGATGGCTCAATTAAACAAAGAATGTGATGAAAGAAAAAAAACAGCTTTCAGAAAATAAAACGAGAGAAATTTGTGAGAATTTCAGAAAAATGTGCTTCTTGCTGTCTATTGTACCTAAAAACTGTTTGCACTCCTCTGTTCAAAATGTTTGCAGAAATGCAATGCAGGGAACTTCCAGTTATTGAATGCGGATGTTAGAGATGCTAGAAAATCTCTGCGAAAAAGCAAATCTATAAAGTGACATAATCTAGGATAGAGCAGTTCGTGTTATAATGCAGTTATGGCATTTTTCGAGCACACTGCCACATTTTGAGCAAAGAAACAAGATATTTTTTCTGCTATCAGAAACAGGCCCTGTCATGCGGAACCATCTTATTTTTCGTATTCCTCACACTCTAACCTCACTGGGTTTTCGGGATTTTCAGGCAATTCAAGCTAAATGAAATGATAAGACGTCCAATCTATGACAAATATCAAAAAAGGCATTTACTTCGTGTTTTAGGAATGCCAGGACCGCTGGAGCAAATGTGTGTGTTCCGATTGATGTTACTTCAGGGATGATAAGATAATAAATTTTTACATTTTAGGCAGATCTAACTACTTTACAAACATCTTCTGTGAACGTTTCATACGTAAGCGTAGCTGCTTAAAAAAATATGAAATTTTAATTTAGCTGCTCTGTAATTAATTCCATTTGAACTATGTGCTTGCTAATTCTGATCACTTAGTAAAATTCTTAGCTAGGATTTTTCAGCCTTATGTCGTTATTGTTCTTTGAGCTGATTAACATTCTTGAAAGACTCACAAACAATGAACGGAAAAAATTCTACATTTTTCTGAAAGAACTTTTTATTAAATTATTATGATTTTAAATTGAACTATTGTTAAGCTGACAAGCCGTCCAGTCAGTGTAGTGGTTACTGATGTTGTCTGCCGTAACGATGGCCCCGGATTCGATACCTGGAGAAGATATGGATGTTTGTAAACAAGGAGACACTTAAAATACACAGCGAGTCGAAAGTCTCTCGAGACAGCTTGATGGTAGGGGGGAAGAGAGGTGGAAGACTTTCGAGCCGCCGCCTCCGAGGTGTTCGCGCTTAAATTGGCGCGAAACTGCATAGTTAGTGTTGCGGGATTATACCTGTACGATCAATGTTCAATTTCAAGTGCCTCGCTCCCTCCTACCTGTATCTGTTGACAATTCATTATTTACAAAGAGCTTTATAAGTTTTAAGAGAGATCTTATATGCAGCTTTAAAATCTGTCTAAGCAATCTTAAATAACTTATTATATGTGTAACTTTGTTAAAAGTAAAAGCTATGATAAAATTATTACAGTAAAAATGGAAGCGTATAAATTGTATCTATGCCTCTACATGCTTTCTTGTTTCACTAAAAAAGAAAAGAAAACAGCTGCGAAAACATAATGGATCATCAATGAGAGCTGTGTGGATCCATCAGTGTTATAAGTGGCAAAATTAGTTTAATGGTTAACGCCTTCAGAAAAAACAACATTCGAGAGCGAGTAGTAACAAAAGCACCTTGGTAATAAAACTGCTCAAATATTAAGGACACTAAAAAAATGTGCATTTCTTTTTTCCTTGTTACATAGATAAATGTATTTAAGAACTCAATGAAGTTTGGAAAGTGTCTAATAATAACATCCAATACGTGTATGTTACGGGCTCACTGATGCCTGAGTGAATAAGATTGCTCATCTCTGGTAATTTGACCCAAACCCAAATCCTGATAAATGGGCTTGCTATATGAGACATCTTTTCGTGCGTATGAGCCAGTTTCTCTTAGGAAGTCCTTTATGAAAACTTCGTTTTTCTTTATTAAAAAGCATTCGCTTAATATGCCCTAATTGATTAAAACAAAGAGCAAACATACAACATCAGCATATCATACAACTACAGAAATAGAGCGTTTAAGAAAGAAAAATTCAAATAAACCATGAAAAAGCATTGAAATAACTTTCTGAAAATGGAAAGGGGAATTTCAGCTTATTAATGTCTGGATGCAAAGCATTTAATAAAAATATAATCAAATACCTGAGCATATATGTCACCAAAACAGATTAACTTTCAGAAAGCATAATGAGTGTGTTTTAAACAAGGCTAACATGACAAATACTTCTCAAATTCGCTAAATTAAGAGAAAGGTCTAAGCTTACACTAAATAATAAAAATTGATTTTATCACAATCATTTGCTTATTTATTATAAACGCTTGGCTTATTATATCCTACTCTTTGCTTACAAGCAATGCAAATATCACCTAGAAAGTAGCCTCAGGATTTTCTTTGAATTCTAGGAATTACCATTGCCGAATTTAGTAAAATGTCCCACGTTACTACCTACAATTACAATTTTCTCTGATTTTTTATATTCTAAACACAACTTTCAAGACTTTTTTAACAAAAGTACAAGCTTTGACTGAAAAACATTAATGACATTACGAGTTACAAGATATATGTTCTGACAAATATAAAGAGATGATTATGATAAGTTATTATGATTGGGTTTAAAAAGTTTGATGTATTTTCTTAGTATATTTTATAAGCGTTTTCTTAGTATTTCTTTCTTCTACAAATCAGCAATGCTTTATTCAACATAAAGGCATTGGAGACAAAGCTTAAAGCTTCATTTTTGACACAGTTTGTTATCCCTAGCGAGTGCCTCGAAGCTCTTTTCTGCTGAGCTCTGGTAGTTTTTGAGTTACCTAGCACGAAGTTTTCCCCATTGCTCGGCATAAAATTCTGAAAGTTGCTTTGAATTATTTATAAACAAAAATAATGTCTTGGAAAGTTCAGCATGATGTCATTACAAATAATTAACGTAGGAAATTGTAGACTCATACAGAGAAATCTAATGTAGCCGAAAAGAATTATAACTTCTGACCAATAGGCATGTAAGGTTTATCCTAATTTTATTTACAGTTATTTTAAGTTTAGGCCTCTTTCCCATCTGTCTAGTTTCAGCTTACAATTTTCTACCAGAATGTAATTTCAGAAACGCAATTAATACAAATGAGTAAAAAGTAGTATTTAAGTCGATGTTTCACCGACTTCAAGAGAGCCTGAGTTCCTGACTAGCGCGCGTTTGCCTTTTGCCTACGTCTCTCTAAGCTATTACTACGCTCGGCCATATTATAGGCCCTTGTTTGGCTTCGCCGACTTAATTAAGATTTAGGGGCCAACTTTTTAGAATCTTGATAGCTTCGGCTATATCTTTCAGTTAGCTTTAATTAAGCTTAGTTAAGTTTAATTTTATATTCCTTTAAGTTCGAGGCTTTGCTGTACACTCCGATTTAGGAGTCGATTATATTATATTTATTCTAAGAAATAAAGGGTAGTTAACCCTTTGTCAGTCTTACGTCTCTATTCACACACTTAAGCGATTATTCGCTTATTAGCGTTTGTGGGATTCAAGGACTGAACATTGAATTAAATTAGTAAAACTCCACAGGAATATAATTTTAATATCCAGGAATTTTATGTACACTGTAGCCATATTAAAGGAAATAAAATAATTTTATAAGAGATAACAATTCCGTCTACTCACTCGTCAAGAGTCACCTGGATAGTTTTATTATTTGAAAATGGATATGCCACGTTTTTGAAAGAATTCATAGCTAGCTGTGAGTGATCATCAACGGTGTAAAGCTAACGAAAATAAAATCGTTGAAGGTTAATTACAGCCCATGCGTACAATAACATTTTCTGAATTTTTTGCATTGCGTTTAATTCTTTAATACATCCTTCTCCTTTTCCTTTCATTGATATTTTTTATTTATGTTAAGTAATGTGTCATTACGTTTAAGGGCGGTGCCACAACGGGGGCAAATGGTGCGGCCACGCTTTGCGGCAAAAATTTTAGAATTTAGAGAAGCACGAGCAACAAAATTTAGGAATGGCAAAAGTTTTAGAATTTAGTGCCTACAGAATTTTTAGAATTTAGGGAGATACCGCAGAAGTAGCACCACGCGATAAAATGCCTAAAGCTGGCCCTGCTAAGGTTGCGTACATTTAATTATTCTTTTGATCAACCTTTCCTGTTGTCACGTGTTAGAGCTGCTCCACTTTGTCTTAGAAAACAAGCCCTGTACCTGTAGAATTTCCATTTCAATCGAAGGCGGATAAAACACTTAAACACATTTTATGTGCTATTTATATAAGCAAGAAAAATCAGGTATCATATGTGGCATTTTTAAGCTGCTATAAAATAATAGTAAAACTAACATTCATTTATAGCAATAAATTTAACACAAATTTAAAGCGAGCGGTTTCGCTTTGAAGCTAATGTGCCTATGTGAATATTACAATACACCCTTACATATACTGCGAAAATTAACGATATTTAGTCACTTCAAAACTGCAGTAACTGCAAAGCGCTCTTGGTATTCGTGAAAAATGCATTAAGAATATACATATGCTAGCGCCATCTTTAGGAAAAGTTTCAATTTAATCTTGTTCTTACAAGCAGTAAAATCCATATCCGTACATTTTATTAGTCATTATGCTACCAAATATATTGATTTCTCACGATTTGAAAATTCCTTAATTATTAATTAGTTCATTCCTCAATTTGTCTTCTGAAATTCCTGAGAATCTCGAAATTATTTCTTCTTTTAATGGGGGAAAAATTAGGCGGAAAAATGTCGCTCAAAACTAAAAGAAAAAAATATTAAGTTTTTAAAATTTGTTTTTGTAGTTAATCTTTTAACTACATTGAAAAATGGAATTAGGCTTACAGATACTGAAAATTTCATTAAAAATAGTTATTTAATACAAATAAGTGTTCTGTTGATTTATCTGCTCAACAAAGATCCAATATCTCGACAAATCCAGAAACCGAAAAACTTCTGGTTTTGTTTCAGGGCAGATTTAGGTAGCGCAATTTTCAGCATTTTGGAATTGGAAGATTTTTGTCCAGTGCATCTGAGGCAACAAAATCAAAGCATATAAGAAGAAATTGGTATATTTGTAAAATTTCCTGTAAGTCCTAAAAAGTTATTTCTTCACAGTTCAGTCTTATAGAGAGTACGTCAGACTGCATTCAGTTACACTACACTAAAATCCCTTCTTTCTTTAAGTACACTGATCACATTTGATTGTCAATCCATGAATCTCGTGAAAAGAGCTATTCATCATTAGCTTATTAAGTATTATTACGGATTTTGTATTTATTTAGCTATTTATTTAGAATTGTAATTAAAATTGTTTTATTTCCCCGTGCGACGCAGCGCGTGACGAGTTTGAAGCTACGTCGGAAAAGTAAAAATACAAGAGCGCGTGCATTTAATATGTAATAAACAAATATCTCGTAATTGCTGTTGCCATCCACAAAAATCGAAAAAATAGATTTTACCAGATTTTTTTTTTTTACTAGAATGTCTGGTGATTAATTAAAATGCTTGCAAAAACCTAATTAAAACACCTCAGCTCAGTTGCTGTTATTTTAAGCGAAGTGGTATTGTTTACTTAATGCTGTTATTGATTGTACCGAATTCGCTGTGAGATTGGATTAACTTTCGCTGTCTTGAATTGAGTTCTCTTTAGCGTTTGAGATATTGTGATATTGTGCAAATATCTCTGAGGAAATATTTCAGTATTTTATTTCTTGTGAAAAGAATAAATTTTATTAATTTTTTAACGACTTGTGCATTCAATCCATTACGAACCCGTAAGCACGCAACACGTTTTGGTGTCAGAAGAGTGGGATTTGAATGTCAGTAACACGAGCGATGGAAGAACAGTTCAGACAGCTAATAGTAGCCTTTGCGACATTTAAAGACGAGATGAAAGATTCTGTTAAAGAAAAAATTAAATCCGTTAAAGAGGAGATGGAACCAGGTCAAGAAAGCGTGGAAGCTAGTCAAGCATTTGTTAAAGATGAAATGAAGGCTGTTCAAGAAAAGATTGCAGCAAGTCAAGAGGAAATGAAAAGAGAAATTGCCTACGTAATAGAAAACAAATTCGAAGCTATGGAAGGCAGAATTGAAGCAGTTGAAAATATTGGACACACTTTTTTTTTTCTGTAAAAGAACAAATAAAACAGAGAATTTCTGCAGTGGAACAACAAATTGATGTCAGGGTTACTGCGATCGCCAAAGAAGTTGATACCTTGAAGAAATTCGTAGCGACGGCAGGGAACAATAGTGATGGTTTTAAATTTTCACCCATGCTTGCTCGTCCCTCTCTGAAGCTATGTACGTATGATAGGAAGATCTCTTGGCAAGTTTATAAGACACGATTTTCAATAGTGGCGGAAGCAAACGGATGGGATTCCCAAGCTAAGGCCTGTCGTCTCGCCGCTTCTCTGAGAGAAGCCGCAGCGGATATCCTTCAGACTCTTCCCGAAAACCAAAGGCTAGATTTCGAAACTCTGGCGGGCACACTGGAGCTGAGCTTTGGGAAGAAATGTCTGAAAGACAACGGCAGGCTTCAATTAAAATCCCGTCAACAGAAGCCCACCGAAGCACTCCAGGAGCTTTCTACGGATGTCGAAAGTCTGTCCCACCTCGCCTTTTTGGAGTGCCCGACAGAAACAAGGGAAATCCTGTCCCTGCAATACTTCATCGACGGTATCCGGCATCCTGAAATACAGAAAACTTTGCGAACGGCGCGTGTCAAGGATATAAAAAGCACTCTAATGTACGCCATGGAATTCGAGGCAGCCCAGCAAGCGACTCGTAGAAGTCCCAGCTAGTCAGAGCTGTGCGAATCCACGAACCACTGGAACAGTTAATGGCTCGTTTAGATGATTTATCCAGACAAGTATGTCAGTGACGGTATGACAGTGATAAGAAACCGATCGTAAAGGGTGGAACTGCGGCGCTTTAGGGTACATGCGTAGGGACTGCAGAACTCCCCAGAGTACGGAAAATAAAACGAACGATATAAACAGACAATTAAATGCCATGAGATGAAGAAGGAGTGAAAGAAACCAAAGTGCTGGAAGTGCGGAGCTGAAGTCTACGCACGAAGAAACTGCAGAACACCCAAGAGTACGGAAAATAATACGGACGATATAAAAAGACAATTAAATGCCATGAGATGGAGAAGGAGTGAAAGAAACCAAAATGCTGGAAGTGCGGAGCTGAAGGTCACGTACGAAGGAACTGCAGAACACCCCAGAGCACGGAAAAAAAGGTCATTTCCCAGCAACGAAGTAGGAAGAAAATTAATGATCATATCGCGTAGTGGAGTTTGAACGATAATGAAAAACCCTGTTTTTAAGCGCTGAAGGTTTCTAAGGTGAATGGCAACAGTAATGGACTATCCATTAATGGGCATATCGATGACGTTCCTTGCAATATGATCATTGACAGAGGAGCTAATGTTACTATCATTCGGAAAGATTTAGCTCAGCAATTTAAAGATAAACTCATTTGGACACCATCCTGTGTTACCCTCCAGACTGCGTCTGGCGTCAAAATAGACATAGATGGGAAGTTAAACGTAAACATCGCGTTTGGAAGTGCCAGCTACTATCACACGGCATATACGGCAAATACTACAGATCCTTGCATACGAGGACTGGACTTTTTAAGGTATCTGCCTACGTTAAAAAAAAATTTCGGCGAAAAAATTCGATTTTTTTTTTTAATTGCCCAATTTGAAAGGTCAGTTTTGTAGGATTCCAAAAATGGTTCATTTTTACGTTTATGATAATTAGAAGAGAAGATATAGCCAATTAACTGCACCGGAAGTGAAAGCAGAAAGACCGGAAGTGTCATTTAAAAGGCTAAACTTAAAGGTAAACAATGGTGCTATCCGTGCTTTTTTTTAACCTGTTTGTATGTAAATTGTGCTAAAACATTTCATTTTAATTCTGGGTACTTATTTTTGTTTCTTGCAATAATTATTTACCTTAATTTATCGAATTATGACTGGCTACACTGTAATTATTGTTTACATTTGTTCCACGCTTGTTCATCGTTTGCTAGACGCTTACGGTAATCGTTATACAACTGGAACTCGAACTGTTTTTGATAATGATGTAACATCTGCAAGCTCATCGAAATTAAAAACTTTTGAACTTACAGATGTTATTACTGCAAAGAATTATCAAGACTTAAAACGAAATAGAATATTTGATATTGCAAAATTAGCTTCTGTCTTTTCTATTCTCTGTTGTCCAGTGTATTTCAAAACTGGCTTGCAATTAGTAGAAGATTCAAAATTTGGACTTTGCTCAGACTTCAGCTTGAAATGTAAATGCGGATTTATAAAAGCATTTTCTTCAACTCCCAAAAATGGAAATAAGAATATTTTAAATTCTTTCTTGGTACTTGGATTAAGACTCATTGGAAAAGGTTACACATGTGGTAAAAAGTTGTTGTTTACCTTGAATTTGCCATTCATATCAAAAACAGCATTTAGGAAATCAAATAATATAATAGAAAATCAAAATTACTTAAGTATGAGGATATGGAGGGCGTGATGTACAAATGTGGAGAATTTTAAGTGTGTAAATACGACAGAACAGTTTTTCTGTTAATGTGAAATCTTTCAATGCGTTTTCTGGAAAACTAATTTTTGTAGTGTTTTTACATACAAGAAATGTAATTACTCAAAATGTTTTAAAGATATCTCTATGAAATTTAACCATAGTGTTTTCTATATTGATTACTAGGTTTTAAGCTAAAAGCTAAGTTATATTTATTAATTTGATTGTTTTATAAGCATTCCTATATAAAATGATAAAAAATATTTTACAAAAAACTGGTTTTTTTTATGTAATTACACATATTTTAGTAAATTTTAGAAATATCATAAACATTTTAGTTCATAACACCGATAAGGTTATGTAATTACACATATTTTAGTAAATTTTAGAAATATCATAAACATTTTAGTTCATAACACCGATAAGGGTTGTAGTAGTATACAGTATAAGTAAAATTGAAATATATGGAGTGGAAAAAAAATATACGACATTTAACGTAAGTGTTAAATTCTCCTAAAAATTAGCATAAAATTGCATATTTTTCAAAAATTTATGAAAATATTCCTAAAAATTTACCTATTTTCATGATTTGATATCATATTTTGACTAAATAAATATATATTTAATCAGAATTCTATGTTTTTAAAAAAAAGTGGTCCGAACGTAGGCATATACCTTAAGGAAATACAAATTTTCCTTCGACTTCAAAGACAACAAACTGTTTTCAGCATCAGAGGACATAACTATCTATCAGCAGAAGGGATCCTCATCTCGAAACGCCGACACTTTGTCTGAAAGACCTGACTCAGAAAGCTGCCGAAATCATACTACGGTCGAAGAGAAAACCGAGATTACCGGCAATACTCCATCCCAGATGCTCATCGGTCGTGATCTCCGTCCGCCTAGTGATCTTTTGTTTGGCCCCCCTCCGGATTCGCCTTCATCGCCTGAAGAATACATTCAAGATATCCAGGTACGGTTTGAAGTGATGCACAACTTTGCACGAGAGCGAATCAACTTGGCGACGAAGAAGATGAAGACCCGATACGACACCAGAGCTATTAGACATCGTTTCAACGAAGGAGACAAAGTGTGGTTGTGGAACCCGACTCGACGCAAAGGACTCTGTCCGAAACTACAGTCACCTTGGGATGGTCCGTACACAGTCCTAAACAGGCTGAACGACGTCGTGGTTCGGATTCGTAAGTCATTGAAGTCGTTCATTACGACAGGTTAGCTCCTTAGTATGGCCATAGTACATAGTGTATATAATTGTAAATAGTAATGTAAATAGTATAAGACCATGGTCCTTTTTGTATTTAGCATTTGATAGTATTTGATTTGTATTTAGTATTTGATTTGTATTTAGTATTTGATTTGTATTTAGTATTTGATAGCATTTGATTTGTATTTAGTTATTTGATAGCATGTGATCTGTATTGCCTATCTGATAGTATTTGATCTGCATTGTATATTTGATAGTATTTGATTTGTAGTTAGTATTTGAGAGTATTTGATTTGTTTTAAGTTACTTATTGCAATTAGTGTTTATGTTGTTTGTTATTGTAATGTAATGTTTTTTATTGCATTGATGCCTTAGTTGTAAGTTTGGCTTCATGTTCAGGAATTGCACTGCCCGGGACTTGCAGCCCTTGGAAAGGGGGCAGTGTAACAGATTTTGCATTTATTTAGAATAATTAAAATTGTTTTATTTTCCCGTGCAACGCAGCGCGTGACGATTTCGAAGAGAAAGCTACGTCGGAAAAGTAAAAATACAAGAACGCGTGCATTTAATATTTAATAAATAAATATCTCGTAATTGCTGTTGCCATACAGAAAAATCGAGAAAATAGATTTTACCAGAATGTTCTCGTGAATAATTAAAAAGCTTATAAAAGCCGAATTAAAACACCTCAGCTCAGTTGCTGTTTTTTTAAGCGAACTGCTATTGACTGCAGCGAATTCGCTGTGAGATTGTATTAACTTTCATTGCTTTGAATTGGGTTCTATTTAACGTTAGACATATTGTGATATTACACAAATATCTCTCTGGAAATTTCAGCATTTTGTTTTATTTCTTGCGAAAAGAATCAATTTTATTAACTTTTTAACGACTTGTGCATTCAATTCTTTACGAACCCGTACTCTCGCAACAGTATTAAAAACATTAAATTTAAATGTCGTAATCCAAGATCTCCTTAGTATTCATTCGATATTTTTTAAATATTTTGCTTTAAACGATCTAGTCTTTATTTGTATCAAGAGAATGCCATCTGCTTGCGCTCTTTGGCAAGGAAAAAGAGCAACTTTCATTTTTTGTAAAATCATAAATAAATCATGAGAGAAAAGTAGCCCCACATTTCCTAAGAATTCAGAATTTTTTTTAAAATTGTTCTCAATAATTCCAAATTTCAAAACATAAATAACAACATTTCTCGGGAATCGAGATTTAAGATTTTCATGTAAATACCAAGATTTCTCATGTCGGAACTCTCAGGAATAATACCTATATTTTACGAATAACACTCCTTTCAATTTTCAAGTCAATTTGAAACCTGCATTTCTCATCTTGAAATAAAAATATCTGCATTGAAACGAAAGATTTTAAAAATTTTTCAGCTTTTACATTTAACGCTAGCTGACTGCGGCCGAAGCAAAATTTATAAGTTCTACGAACACGTGGAAAGAAAATGCATAAAAACACTTCAATAATGAATTAAATCAATTCATTCTTTCCAAGCAGCAACCAATTCGTAAATAATTTTTTTGTTGCCAAACTAAGAAACAAAAACTTTTGACACTTCATGTTAATGCGTATACGCACACGATTTAATTTCATGCAATATCACTACTTTTTCTCAATATCAATAAAAGAATTAACGTAGCAATTACGTACCGCGTCAATTATCCTAATCCGAAACAAAAAAAGTTACCAACAGCAGCTATTTATTTAAAATGCTGATATTAACGAAAAAAAATATAAAAATCTAAAAGCTTTCAGATTTTACACTACCCGAAGGGACGTTTTTTAACGTGTTGTGCGTTACCTTTATTTATTAAGCATCATGTTCTTCGAACTTAAACCATAAAATTCAGTTCAACAGCAATATCGCAAAATAATTTTAAAATAAGTATATGTTTAGAATTTCTGATACACAGCGAGCTTTAGATAAAAAGGTGCTTTCTTTTCCCCGTAGAGTGTTGCCATTACTCGCTTTCAGTTTCACTTTGTTCATCAAAAATTCGTTAAAGTTTTACAAAATATGAAATAGATAATTAAACAAATTCCAAATTTGGGCTTGCAGATGCATATATTCGGGGGCAACAGATGTGCAACCTCACGCGTATGCAATTAACTGTGAGATGAGGCTGATAATAGCAGTTGGGCGGCCGAGCGGCAAAAGTCACTGAGCACTGGTAGCTCGGTCCGGGGCTCGAGTCCCGGCGAAGGTGCTGGCTGCATGGGCGTTTTCGTGTTTTTCCCATATCTAACGTGGATACAAGCCAATTTCCCTTAAAAAGACCTCCACGGGGCATTTTCCATCTCCCTTTCCGCGCAGTGCCAAAGTGCGGAGCACGTAAAAAGTAAAAAAAAAAAAAAAAAATCTGAAATATTTCAGATTTTAAATTACGTCCAAAGGGGCGTTTTTTTAAGATTTTGTGTCTTACCTTTATTTATTAAATATTATGTTCTTCGCGTTCAAACCATAAAATTCAGTTCAAGAGCAATATCGCAAAATAATTTCAAAATGAGCATATCTTTAAAATTTCTGGTACACAGTCTCGCGCGCTGGAGATAAAAATATTTTTTTTTTCGTGCAGTGTTGCCATTACTCGCTTTGAAATGGTTCAGTTGTTAATCAAAAATTCGTTAATGTTTTAGAAAATATGAAATAGATAATAAAACAAATTCCAAATTTCAAACTTGGGCTTCCAGATGCCCATATTCGGTTGAAACGTGCGTTATTCAATCTTAGATGGCTCTGGATACTATTGATTTATCACAATGCGAGAAACATACATACTGTTACGGAATTTGTATTTATTTAGCTATTTTAGTAGAATTGTAATTAAAATTGTTTTATATCTCCTGCAATGCAGCACGAGGCCTATTTGAAGAGAAAGCTATGCCGTTAAAGTTAAAATACAGGAGTACGCGCATTTAATAAATAGATATCTCGTAACTGCTTTTGCTTTCCAGAAAACTCGAGAAACAAAAATTACCAGAATGTTCTCATGAGTGATTAAAAAGCTTACAGAAGCTGGAGGAAAACATCTCAATTCAATTTTTTTACTTAGTGCTGTTATTGATTGTAGCGAATTCGTAGTGAGATTGGATTAGCTTTCTCTGCGTTTCGAATTGAGTTATATTCAAAGTTTCAGTAGTTTAAAATATAACTACTGTGAGATAATGTGATATTGTACGAAAAACTCTCTGGAAATTTTAGCATTTTGTTATATTTTTTGGGATAAGAATAAATTTTATTTACTTTTTATCGACTTGTGAATTCAATCCATTACGAAACCGTACGCACGCAACAATACATTTATGTATATTATTCATTGTTTAATTTCTTTAAATGTAATGCAGGGCTCTACTATTTGGTGGCAACAATTTCAAAAGTGAACCGACATTCATAGTGAACCAAAGCAAAAAGTTTTACAAAGCCCTTTTGGGCTAAACATTTTCGATGACATCACATGCAACCGCGTGCTTTCTAAGAAAGCACGCGACCATACGTCAGCATACAACAACAACATTCGCTTCCCCGTTCACTGCAAGTCCTTCCCCCCGTAGAACTACAATGCACTTCAAGTCCTTCCCCCCGTAGAACCGAGGCCGAGGTTCAACCTCTTTTCCGGAACCTTGAGGGGTCGGCGCCACGCACCCAATTTGGGGCGTCACTTGTCGTCAATTTGCTACCCACCAGTCGCTCGGGCGAGCCCGTCGCAGAGGGACATTATCCAGCAAACCCAAGGAGTTACTCCCGGGCTACCAGAACCACCCTGCTCTAAGACATACCGAACCCCGGGCTGGCCAATAAATGACCTTTCCGGAGCTCTCAGAACCATAGGTTCGTAATTTGTATACCCCCGTGGCCGAGACTGCCTAGGTATAGATCATAGCCAGTAGCTTCGCAGAGTTCTCTATGTCGACCCCCGGGTCTACACAAGGGGCCAATATGGCAAAGTACACAAGGGGAGGGATACCTTCATTGGAGAACTTTCTAAAGTAAACTAACTCATATTCACGTTACACATGGAGAAAACCAGCCATGCATCTAGCCCAATCAAGTGAATTCAAACCTGGGTTGAACTACTAGCGTTCAGTGGTCACAGCTTCCCAATGTCTCTTAGGGACCCATATTTAATGTGTATTAACAATATTTTCCTGTCACGGAAGTCGCTCAGAATAGCAATTGGTAAAACTGAGGAGTGCTGTTAGTTCAACACAATTTAAAATCCCAGCAAATGGATTGATTGCAAGAGAGTTTCAGTGCTTTTTTCCATGTGTAACAAGGAAGCGAGGAAATTTTCTTACGCAAAGTCGTCTACAAAGGTATCCTTCCTCTTAGGCAAATAGCTACTTGTTCTACTAGTTCTTTTTTTCTAATCTAAGTAATGCAGTGTTAATTTGTGAATACAGTTATGATCCAAACAGAATTGTAGTCAATAATTTAAAAACACTTAAAATTGCGACTTTAGAAATAAGAATAGCTTGTTTATGGACTGTACTAACTATTTTAAATGCCAAAGTATAGAATAATTTCTTTAAAACACGAGGTACCATATTTCTGTCCAGAGTTACCTCTGTAAACAGTAATGCAATAGTAATATTAAGTACAGCAAAAGTTGCTTAGAAGTACATGATAAATCTTCCCAAGTTTATTCTCCGTTCTATCACATAGCCGTAGATATTTAGTTGTTAGTTCGCAGTACGATAATCTCTATACGTTAGAATAAGCAAAATGTGAGTTAAATTATGGAGATTTCGTATGAACTATCAAACAGAAGTATTTACAGACAAGATAATTCAAACAAAGTACAACAAATTTTGAAGAGACTGATTGCCTAAGTGATGCAAATGCAAACTGTTTTGTGATATTATTTTACATAGGCTAGGCAATGCTAGATCACAAAAGGAGACATAACACCTATTTAGCACGTGCAAAATTTGAAAAAATTCTTTACATACCACAAGGCACACTTTTGCAGAATTTGTGATAGTTATTTAACTATAAATTTTTAAAACCCTAGTCCTACCTCGGCACCAAATTAGCACCATTGCTGTAGAAGTACACAGAGAAAAAAAAGGGTCAGTTCTATATCTTTCGTTCTACTGGGCCGATTGACGAAATTCAAATTGCGTTTTCTATGTCTCGAAAGCACGACTTAGGATGTGTATTAGATTTATATATAGCATTATTCTAACATAGGTATTTTGACACAAAATCGGAGTTTTTCTGAAATGACTTGCAATTTTTTTCCATATTTCAATTCTACGACTCAAATTATGCTAAACTGCCAAGTTTTGTAAAAATCGCAAGAGTAGTTTTTAAAAAAATTAGCTCTCAAAATTTCAGCTCCTCGATGTTAATTTAATTTGGTATGTATTTATTAATATCTCTTCTTTTATTACACTTACTTGATTCTTCCTTTAACATTTCGAAATTTAGGTTCCCTCCAAATAAAATTCACCCATTTTTTATGATTTATTTTTAAAATTCATATTTTTAAATAATTTTTATAAATTTTTGAAAAATTTTGAATCATAACCTATAACATTTTTACCATCAACTTTAAGTAGATGTTTTTTAAGTATACCTGCAAAAAATTAGAGCTCTTTATTCAAAATTTTCGAAGATATACGTGAATTTGTACGTTGGCGGATTTTGAAATTTGGCGTATTTGTTGAAAGAGATAACAATGCGGTTTACGCACTTTGCTAAAATTATTTGAAAGTAAGAACGATGTAACTTTTTTTCCCCTCATGTACAATGTAAAAGGGTAGGAACGATGTGACTTTTTTTCCGCTCCTGCGCAATGGAAAGAATAGGAAAAAGAATTGCCACGTATTAAGAAGTTCGCCAAGTGAATTATTCTTGGCGCAAACTGAGAAAAATCGCCAAATTAAATATTTGAATTTTTCCGTAATTTTCCAACCAAATTTTGTAAAATTTATTATTTAGGCATAATTTAAGTCGTAGAATCGAAATATGGAAAAACAGTTGGTATCTTATTTCAGAAAAAGACCCATTTTGTGTCAAAATACCTATGCTAGAATAACGCTACATATAAATCTAATATATATCCTAAGTCGCGCTTTCGATACATGAAAAACAATTTGAATTTCGTCAATCGGCCCAGTAGAACGGGAAATATTGAACTGCTTCTCTATTTTTTTTTTTTTTTTTTTTTTTTTTTTTTTTTTTTGCGCTGTGTACATAACGGTCGTCTTTCAAAGTATATGCCAGTTACCTTATTGTGTTATGATGCATGTGTTGCTGTTAGTGATAGTTTATTTGAACAGTTCTTATAGATATTAAACATTGTTCCATGTAAATATTCATGATTAAAATGACATTTTTTTGTATATTTTATATTTAAATTTTGAAACAGTTATGGATTTAATTTCTGTTTTGTGGCTTTGGAAAAAAATTTTTAAATAATAAATAAACAAATAAATAAGGAAGAAAAGAAAATGTATTGTTGCTGAAAATTGTCAAATAGCAAATTATATTATAGATTGTTTTGTTGATTACGGTTATGTCTATTAAGATATAACTTATGTCCATTAAAACAATTTTTTCCTGCATGATTATATATATCTTTAGCAATATACCTTTGCAAGTAAGCATCTTACTTTTTAATAATCTTTTTAACTAAAGGAAACTAATTCCATTTATGCATACCTGAGAATTAAAATAATATAACCTAACGGTAAATGGCAACAGTCAAAAAAATATTGAAACAACTAACATCCCAACCGTTAGTTGGAGATTCGACAGATTTTTCGCATGGACATAACTTTTCCTCTTATCCAAGAGTAAATTGCCTTATGTTATTTTTTATAACTTTTGGCATGTAATTCTTCTACGTAGGGTTTTTATTTTAATTAAATTTACTTTGTTAAATGTAAAATTAACATGACCCCCTGGTTGTAAATTGGTAGCCCAACAGTGGACCTGAAGCCTTGAAATTTTAAAAATTATTACCGAAAGCCGAGTGCAGTTTTCTTCGAGGTTTACTTAAGTTAAAGGAAGTAAATCACCACCCTGGTGATAAAAATTGTGAATGTAAAATTTTGAATTTGCCAACCTGGTAATAAACAGCCACCCTGGCGGTGAAGGATTAATGCAGTTCCTGAGTTTTAGTGTAAAGTTGCTATGCAGGAGGTAGGAGACTTATTTTGTGTAAAATTTTATTCATTGTGATGGTTAAACATAAAGTCTGTTAAATTTTGTAAATATTAGAGTAGTAACGAAAACAATACTTAACTGAGATTGTATGTTTATCATTCGGAAGTTAACAGGTGTTAAATTATGTTTTCACAATCCATGATATTTCAATTAGGAAAAAATAAAATATGTGTCTTCAATTATATGGTACATTCGTGATTTTTTTTAAAAAGAAAAGGAGCAAAATTAGTTTTTGTTATTGTTATTAAAATTTGTAGAAATGGTTGGTTGTTTCATGGTTGCTTGATATTGTTTGTAAGTGTTTAAAGTTTGATTCTCAGTTGTTAAATTGTTATATATCTAACTGAAAAGAAAACTTGCTTTTAAACTATTAAAAGGAAAAATTAAATTACATAAATCCCCTTCAATATGGCGTATTTAGGCAAAAGCCGCAAGGAGGACCTTAAATTACTAGCTTTAGAGCTTGGATTACAAGTTACAGATAACTTAAAAGTTGTGCAATTGAGAGATCTGATAACGAGTTCCAAAACCTATGATGAAGAATTTACAAAAAATATATTAAATAACATGATCGATGAACGCGTAAAAGCCGAAAAAGAAGTTGAAGATACGGCTGAAAAAGAAGCGGTAGAAGCAAGATTAGCCAAGGGACGCGCGTTTGAATTAGAAAAGTTTAAACTCCAATTTGAAGTTAATAAGAATATGCCAAAGGAATCTGTTTCTCAAGTAGATCAGCCTCAATTTGATTTCAGTGTCATTCTTCCCAAAGTTTAACCCAAAGGAAAATGAGATAGGACTTTATCTGACCCTGTTTGAGCGTCAATTGGAGTTCGTAAATGTACTTGAAATTGATTGGATCATTACCATCCGAAATAAATCAATTAGTTGTTAGAAAATACGAAGAGGATTTTAAATATTATTCAAATGTAAAAGACATGCTTTTAAAGCGATATAGACTCACAGCTGATAGGTTTCGATAAATGTTTTCCCAGCATAGAAAATCTGAGGAAATTACATGGAAGGACTTTGCTTTTGAATTGAAATCTTATTTTGAAGGATGGATTAAATAATTGAATATCTCTAATTTCGAGCAGCTACAACACTTGATCATTCCAAATCAAATAAAGAAAAGAAAACCTCCCGAGGTAAGAGAACATTTTGTGGACAGATTTTCAGAAATGAACAATCCGTAGGAGCTCGCAGAAAAGCTGGATTATTATGAAAATGAAAGACTTGCCATGAAGAAAAAGGCGCCTCCCATTGCAAAGAAACCCTATTGTAAAACGAAAATATTAAATTCGTTCAGAAGAAAACTCTAAATCTAGTAATCCTAAAAACGTTAACCAGATTAAAAATATAAACTTCGACAATTCTAAAATTACTAAATCTAGACAAGAAAGGAAAACTTCTATTCATTGCTATGGTTATGGATATCCCAGTTTCAAAGCGCCCTAAGTGTAATAAGTTAAAAGAAGAAATTAAAACTCTCGTCAATTGTGTAAAACTGTATGCAGTTGAATATTCCGACCCACTGTCGGGTTCCATTTTTTTAACTGTTTGTGGAGAAAAAGCAGCTTTTTGCGTTGATACAACGGCATCGAATTCTATTGCAGGAGAAAGACTTTACAAATAGTTACGAGATCGAGGATTTGGATTTAAAACAACAAATATCACAATGGTACTAGCAGATGGCAAGGGAAGAAATGCTCAAGCTTTAACTACGGTGATAAATCTTAATGTTGAAGAAAAATTGTCCGTATGAAATTTATTGCTTTGCCAAAAGCAAAAGGAACGGTATTGGAACTGATTTTCTACTGGCTGCGGGAATAGTGCTCAACATCCAAAATGGCACTTGGTATTTTAGTGAAAATCCACAGAAACAGTGTCCCTTTTACAAAGAACCATCTGAAACTAAAGAGACTCCAAACGTCCTGACATCTCTGAAAGTAACATCTGCAGAAACAAAAACGTCTGCTGACACTCCTGTTGCAATACCGGAAGCAACCGAATCCGTGAAGTTCAGAGATGATGAAGGAAAACATTTGACGAGAAAACAACGGAAGAAATTAAATTCATTGTTAAAAGAACATGAAACTAGCTTTCAGCCAGGGGGAGACCCCACTCCTTACACTGAGCACAGAATCCAGACAGGAAATAATTTACCTGTTGCCGAACCACCATATAGAATGACACCCATGAAGAAAGAGTTGTTGAAAAAGGAGCTAGATTCCTTACTAGCTCAGGGTATCATTAAGGAATGCGAATTACCCTATGCCAGTCCTGTTGTATCGGTGCCTAAACCTAATGATTCCATCAGACTGTGTATAGATTATCAAAAATTAAACTTCCAAACCGTTCCAGATACCTATTCATTACCAAGAATGGATGATTCGCTAACTGAAGCCAAATCAACGAAATACATGTCTACGCTTCACCTAAGAGCAGGTTATCATCAAGTTAAAGTTCATAAAGCAGATCAAGAGAAAACTGCCTTTCTGTGTCCATTTTGGTACTTTCAAGTTTATGCTAATGCCATTTGGGTTTCGGAACGCTCCTGCAACTCTTCAACGACTTATTCATAAATTTAGATCAGGGTCAAAAAACGCTTTTGCATTGTCATATCTCGACGATATCATAGAGTTATCAAAAACTTTTAATAAACATTTATCCCATTTCAGAAAAGTGTTTGAAAGACTTTCTATGTTTAAACTAAATGCTAACAGGAGCAAATGCCATCTTGCTTGTGACAGAGTAAAGAATTTAGGTCATTGGATTACAGAAGACGACATAGAAGTAGATGCCGAGAAAGTATCTTCCATTCAGAAAATTCCTAAACCAACATGCGTAAAGGAATTTCAGTCTTTTCTACAGACGTGTTCCTACTTCCGAAGATATGTCCCTAATTTTTCAGAAGTTGCTAGGCCCCTTAGTGACTTAAACAAAAAGAATAAACAGTAGACATGGAGTTAAACCGAGTAAAAAGCATTTGAAGAGGTGAAAAGAAAGTTGATTTCAGCGCGTGTGTTATCCCAACCTTAGGGAACTAAACCGTTCATCATTAGGACAGATGCCAGTAATTATGCTTTATGGGCAGTCCTTGTACAAGGAGAAGGCCCAGAAGAACATGTGATTGAGTATGCAAGTCGATTGCTAAACTCAGCAGAAAGAAATTATTCAACTACCGAGAGAGAAGCTCTTGTCGTAGTTTGGGCTGTTGAGAAGTTTCGCGGCTATATAGAAAACCAAGAAATAATAATTGCATCTGACCATCAACCCCTGAAATGGCTAATGAGTATTAAATCACCATCTGGTCGTTTGGTTCGATGGACCCTTCAAATCCAGTCATATCATCCAAAAATTTTCTACACTCCAGGAAAATCTAATGTTATAGCAGATTTTCTTTCTAGACCATCTTATGCAAATAATGACTTTGTTTGTGATTTAAATGCTGTTTCTATAGATTTACCATCCCGAAAATCTAAAGTCATTCGTGAGAAATAAACGAAAGATGAAGATGTAAGGAAGGACTGTTTTGAGAGTGGCAAAAAAGGTGAAAATTGTGTAAATTGGACTAGTAGAGGATATCTCATGAATCAATGAATTTTGTATCGTTACTCTCCCAACAGAGACTCCGAAGAGGCTCAGTTAACTGTCCCTTGTCAAGAGTGAGAACGAGTCCTTTAGCAGTTTTATCTTTTAGTCACGATTCCCCCACTGAAGGACATTGTGGAGCTGAAAGCACGTACGATAAGATTGCCTCCACGTATTACTTTCCTGGTATGAGAAAGTATATCTCAGAATACGTCAAAAATTGTGCTGAAATCTTGATTGAAGAAGTTTTCTTATGCTATCGTTTACCCAGAAGGTTGATTAGTGATAATAGCACACAATTTGTTAGTGCGATAATGCAGCAAGCGTGTAACTTCCTTGGTATTAAACAAGAACTTAATCCTGTTTATCACCCTCAAGCGGATCCGTCCGAACGGAAGAACAGAGATTTAAAACCCAAACTAGCCTGGTGACAAAGTATGGATAACTATACATCCAGTCAGTAAATCCATACACAAGAAAAGTAAAAAATTTATGCCTAAACGCGAAGGTCCGTATCTAGTGATTACTAACAGATCTCACACAACATACGACATTGAAGATCCTGCTACTCCTGATCAAGTGTTAGGTACTTATCATACCAATATGATTAGACCCTATGAACTGCCTTCATCGGAAGACCAAGATCCAGTGACCCCCATAAGAAAAGGACCTTGCAAGGAAAAGGACCTTGCAAAATTGAACTATCCAACACGGACTGTTTGCCGGGACGTCATCAGAGCCCGAGGGGGAGTCTATAAAAATTGGCAACAGTCAAAAACGTTTTGAAGCAACTAACATCTCAACCGTTAGTTGGAGATTAGAAAGATTTTTTCATGGACATAACTTTTCCTGTTATCCAAGAGTAAATTGCCTTATGTTACTCTTTATTACTTTTGGCATGTAATCTTCTATGTAATGTTTTTACTTTAATTAAATTTTCTTTGTTAAATGTCAAGTTTACATGGCCTTCTGGTTATAACAATAGTTAAATACTAAATCAAGTTCAATGACAGAACTACAAGTGGTAAAGATGAATGTTGAAAACACAGAAAATAAGTTGAAGGCTGATATATGTAGAAAAAAAGACTTTCTGGCACTGCCAAATATTATTTTCCAATTTGGCAGAATGTACAATTAATTTTTCTTTCAAAAAGACACAGCCTACGAAACTGATATCCTTTTATTTTAATATTCAGGAATGCAGTGTTCCATAAAAGTATAACAAAGGCAATGCTGTGAAACAAAATTGTGTTGAGGACCACATATAAAATCTGATACTTATTAATTGCTTCACTTTCACTCATATTATTAAGATACATGATAGAAGTTCACTAAAAAAAGATACTTATTAGAGAAAAAATAGGCATAAAATTTTTAGTATGAACATTGTGCTCGATTTTTAAACACTTGTGAGATTCTTGTTTGACAAATATGATAATGATGTGAATAGTATTTACAAGATGTTTGCCTAAAATTTTGCTCATTTTATTTTTTAATTGCATCATATAATAAAATTTTTACTTTTTTAAAAATTTTAATTTGTACTAATTTCAGCTTGCAATAAAAAATTGTAATTTTTTCTGCAATTTCTGATTTAGGTAATTGTTAGATTTTCGAAGTCAGAAAATAGAAACTGTGCAAAGAAACTAAAGTATTTGAAATTCAGTAAAAAAGGAGGGGCCTATATTTTGCATAAAACTAAATTCATTTTGAAAGCAAAAAACACAAATCTCAGTTTGCATGGAGCAAAGAAGTGTAGTTACCAATGGTATTGACCTCATTATAAATGGTTATAAGAGTCAGATATTTATCCACAAGTACCAGTGGTAGTATGAAAAGTATCTGTTATTATGCAATCATCATAAATCCAATAAAAAACACAGATGTTTTAGTAACAACCATATAAATTTTATTCACAAGCTCGCAGATGATGCTGAGTAATGTAATATGAGAAAAAAATAGCAAATATATGGAAGTGCTGTTGGTTGGCATTTTCAGTATTATTACAAAATAACATGTAACACTGTTTATTTATTGTTAATATGCTTTTATTTAAACATAGTTCCATTGTGAATTAAATTATTGTTCTTACTGTGATTTTCCCATAATCCCAGTTTTATTCTGAATATTTTTGAAAGAGAAAAATGTATAGGAAGTCTGGTTATAAAGGCTAATTTTGGCTAACTCTGGCTTCATCAGTGAACAAAGTAATCGTATCATGTAAAAATAAGATACTGGAATATCTTACTGAAAATTTTTTTACGTACTCTGCATTTTTTATAGTAGACCAATCTAAAAAATTATCACTAATTATTCTTTTGCTTTCTTATACAGAGAAACATAACCAAGCCATTCAGTTGCAGAATGCTCGAAATCGTTCAGACATACATATTTACAAATATCGACAAGGACTTATTTCAGATTTCCGAATCAACACTGTGAACAACCATGTTTACATCCACCGAAGTTGTTTTGATGCTGGCCGGAGCTTCGTTGTGATGTCGGCTTACCCAAAAGTCACAACTTGACCTCCTTGCGCTTTCGGGGATTTAGCATCGACCCAACGCAGAAACTGAATCCGGATCAGTCTAGCCTAGCTGTGCGACGCATAATCCCAGGCTGTTCCCCTTGATCTTAGGTAATATAAATTGTTTGCTTTTCTCCTAGACCGAATGGCCAGTTATCCACCAGACAGGGACAAAATTCCTTGGCATACTGCAACCAATGGCTACATGGACACTGGTAATGAATCAGTTATTTCTTCTAACGCCGCAAAAGCCGCTGAAATAGAGCAAGCAGCAAGATATTTCTCAGCTATAGTGAAAACCAGCTCTTCCCTCCCCCAAAAAAAACCAAAATGATTAAAACGCAGACCACTCAGGATGTCATTGATAAATATATAAACGTTTTTCCTAACCTTACTATGTAAGGTTTTAATTTAACTAACAAAGTTTTATTTTAATTTATACTTTTCTATCTGTTGTCATTTCAACTTCCCGTTAGAAGAAGCGCGCGTTTCAGCTTTATGCTAATTTGAAGTGGAGCCAAGTACTATTTAAAAGAAAGGTAGAAACCTTTTAGTGTGAGAAAGCTTTTAGTCTCGGACCACGGTTACTCTATTCAACGTTCGCCTGACTAGCTAGTATTTAAATTCTAAGCCGTAGCGCTTTTACGTGATTGCTTATTGAAGTAATTCCAAGTGCGTCAGTATTAGTTAAATCTTGCTACGCACCATTTAGTTTAGAGGCCAACCTCGCGTTATTGCTCTGTGAGCAACGACCATTTAATTTCTATTTAGTTTTAGTTTAAATTTGATTGTTCATTTTACACCCAACTGCGATCTCTACTTTTTGTATCCCTCTCGAGTTGGAAAGTGGTTGTAAATAATTTGATTTAATAAAAGAGGATTTTAAATCCCTTTAAAGTGCAGTTATTCTACCACTTAATTACAGTATTCTACCACAGAACATAGCTGCATTTAACTCCCTGTTCCAGATCAGGATTTAAGGAGTTCAAGAAGATGTTTTCCAAGAATGAGCACCGAACACTCAGTCCTGACACTGACGCCCGAAGAAAAATAAGAGGATGGCCTGAAAGACAAGAAGACGAACCTGAGATACCTGCAGTACCTGTCCAGAACCCTGAGATAGCACCTCCTGGCCTAGAAGGATTTGGCTACATTGTACAGACCATGCGGGCAGCCATGAAGCCAGCGGCAAGTTTTGATGACAAGTCAGCCGTAATTAATTTCCTGGAAAAGCTAGACTCCCATTTCACGTTATATCCAGTTCACGAATTTCAGAAAGTCACTCTTGCCACCAGCGCTTTGAAGGGCCAAGCGCTGAATTGGTTCAAGTGTATTGGAAAGAATCTCTTGGGGAAACCGGGAAGCCCCACGTACACTTACGAAAATTTTAAAAATTCCTTGGTGAAAGCATTTCCTATAGTACGAGATCGAGCCAGACTGGAGGCGAAACTTTTTAGTCGCTATCAGGAAAAGATAGAAGATTTGTCAAATTTTATTTTGAGAAAAATTCAAGTTTTCAAGCTTTTGTATGGAAGTCGCCCGATCCTGAAATTATTCAAATTATACTTCCTAGGCTACTGCCTCAAGTTCAAGATTTCATCGAGCTAAGAAACCCAACGACGTTACACAAACTATTTGAGCTCGCCGTACAATTTGAAAGCCGAAGAAGAGCAGACAACGAACGACGTCGTCAGTTTGAGCGAAGAAGTCAGTGGAGTTCGCCAAGACCCCAGCAGAAGCAAAATCAAAGTTACGGGAACAACAAGACGAAGCAATGGCCGAAGAAAGAGGTACCTTCTAAATCGAGACTTCGAAGTAAGAGACTTCAATCGAAAAACAAGCAAAGATGCCGAGGGCAACCAGAATAAGAAGAATTTAAACTTAGATGGATTTCTTCAAGGAAGGTGAAGAAGTCCGAAGTCGCGCAAAATCCTTCCACAATTAACAAACACCGTAGTCGTGAAAACTTTGAGTTTACCGAAGATTAAAGTTTTAATTAACAACATACCGGCGACGGCTCTGTTAGATACAGAAGCGCAAAGCAGCTTTATCTCGGAAAGATTTTTCAAGAAGCACTTTCGCCGTTACAGAATTTTTAGTGGAAGAGACACGAATGTCATAGCGGCCCAAGGAGAGAAGTTTAGATGCTTAGGGAAAGTACTGTTGTTCGTGCGTATCAACGACGAGCAGGTAAAAATTTTATTTTATATTGTGCGAAACCCGCAAACATGTATTATTCTGGGTGTGGATTTTTTTAGATTGGCAGAAGCGAAATTAGATTTTAAAGGGGGGAATTTACTCTGTCGATGAAGCCAGTAGAAACCAAGGATGATAAGCCCCCGCAGCTGGACTTGCGGCACTTACAGGCAGAAGAACAAGAAAAACTCCAGTCGCTGGTAAATGAGTTTTCAAATTTTTTAGCGATGCACCGGGTTTCACACAGGTCGTAAATCATACTATAGAAACGGGGGATGCTCAACCAGTTAGGCAAAAGCCATACCGGTACGACAAAGCAAAAGAAGAAATAATTGAAACCATATCAAGGAGATGTTGAAAAATAAAATAATTACCCCGATTTCTAGCAGTTATGCTAGCCCAGTAATTCTATGCAAGAAAAATAATGATTATCCGATTACGCACCCGAAGCGGTGGCGTTTTGCTATACATTATCGCAAGTTAAATTCGTCACAAAATATCCCGTATATCCTCTGCCGATAATCGAAGAGATAATTCGAAATATTTCCTCTACAAAGTATATGACCACATTAGATCTTACGAGTGGCTATTTTCAGATTGAGGTAAAACCCGAAGATGTCCCCAAAACCGCCTTCATAACTAAATCTGGCACATACGCATTGCTTAGGATGCCTTTTGGTTTATCCGGGGCACCGGAAACTTTCCAAAGATGTATGGACATCATCTTAAGACCGGTCCTTGGTAAAAGTACGTTCATATATTTAGACGATATTATAATTACGAGTAGAACTTTAGAACAACACTTACAAGATTTACGAAAAGTGTTTTTATTGTTAAATGAAGCTGGTTTGAAGATAAATGCGTCCAAATGTAAATTTGCCGCAAAAGAGCTACGTTATTTAGGATTTAAAATTTCTCAAAATGGAATCGAAACAGATCAGTCAAAGATAATAGCTATTAAAAACTATCTGTTCCTAAAACAGCGAAGAAGTTATCGTCGTTTTTTGGTATGTGTTCATACTATCGGTTCTTCATTAAAGACTTTGCCAAAATAGCTGAACCTCTGCTAAAGTTGAAAAGAAAGAAAGCTAGGTTTTCGTGGTGGCAGAAGCCAACTTGGCATTTCAAAAACTGAAAGACGCATTAACTCAAGCTCCCGTCTTAAAATTTCCGGAGGGGGATAAAGGATTAGAAATTTCAGCGGACGCTTCAGATTTTGCGATTGGGGCAGTGCTTTCTCAAAATGGGCAACTCTTGGCCTTTTTCAGTCGAACATTAAATGAAACCCAGAGAAACTATTCGGCCACAGAAAGAGAAACTCTGGCAGTGTTAGCATCAGTACAGAAATTTCGTGTGTTCTTTGGAAGTTCTCCAGTAACTGTATATACCGACCACGCGGCGGTCACTAGACTCTACTCTGGGAAAAATTTATCACCCAAATTAATAAGGTGGGCACTTAAATTACAAGCATATAATCTAGTAATTAAACACACGCCGGGAAAAGAAAATGTTGTGGCAGATTCTTTAATCAGAATTAATTTGGATGAAAATGGAAATACAGTTAAAATAGCCATCCTCACATCCAAAGTATTAGATTCTCGTGAAACAGTAATAGCCGAACTCGGAAAGGATCCGGAGTTCAAAAATATATACAATTATTTGGCCGACCCTGAGAATTTCAGTCATCCGGATATTGTGCCCATAAGAAATAGGGCCGCAAATTAAGAAATAATTGACGGACTTTTATTTTATACGTAAACGACTAATGAAAACCACGAGTATAGACCGGTTATCCCAGCTAAAGTTAGATTGAATGTATTAGAGGAGTTGCACGATTCTGCCATTTCGGGCCATTTGGGCATAAGAAAAACTGTCCAAATAGTTCGCGAGGCAGTTTTCTTTCCAGAACTGCAAACGTTTACTAGGGCGGATATCCAGTCGTGCCCAACATGTCAATTTAATAATTATGTTAATTTCCGCCCGGCTGGGTTCCTAAATAGTATTAAATCAGAATTCCCAAATCAAATAATAGGCATCGATTTATTGGGACCTTATCCTAGAAGTAAAGTTAACAAAAGCCGATATCTTTTAGTTATGGCGGACCATTTTAGCAAATGGTTAGAGTTAATTCCGTTAAAACGCGCGTCTGCGATAATTGTAGTAGATTCAATTCTAAATAAGTATATTTTAAAATACGGGGCGCCCCTAAAAGTTATTTCCGACAATGGTCCCCAATTTGTTAGTAATATTTTTGAGGAAATGTGTGCAAAACTGGGCATACGTCACCTAAAGATGGTCCCGTATCGTCCGCAGTCAAACATAACGGAACGGGTTAATAGAAATGTAGTGAAAATCATTTGAAGTTACTTTAAGGATTATCACTCTACCTGGGATAGCCATATAAATGAATTTGCATTTGCCCTTAGAACCGCCAAACACGACACAACACAAAAAACACCCGCTGAACTATTTCTTGGAAGAAAGATTTTGACACCCTTAGATAAACTTTTCTTTGTCCAAGAAAGGGCAGAAGAATTTAAAATGAGTGATATTCAAAGATTGATACGGGAAGCGACAGGAAATATGGAAATGCCCAGAGGAAGCAGAAATTTATTATGATCAAAAGAGAAGAGAGGTGAATTATAAAATTGGGGATGAAGTTTTGAAAATTAAACATGCCTTGTCAAATTCCCCAGAAGAAAAGGTGGTGAAATTTTTTCCGCGGTTTGAAGGCCCTTTTATTAACGAGAAAATCACACAGACTGTTGTAGTATTAAGAAGAAACGACGACGAGAAAATTGCTGCGAATGTGGACCAAATCAAACCTTTTTATAATCGTAATAAAATGGAAATGTTTAAGGATTTTTCCAGGATCCGAGGCAACGCATTCCCACGGAAGAGGTACCTCAGCGGCAACAGCAGGAACCAGCAGCAATGGCAACGAAAGGACAGAAAAAGAAAGCCCCCCTCAACAAAGTAGAAGAAATAAGAAACAAAAAACCACAACTGGAGGTGAATTTAAAAGAAAGAAGTCGGTGAATACAAGTGCAAGTAACAAAAGACCAAAGCACAATGGTCAAGGTCAACCCAAAGTAGCCAAGAGGACAGCGGAAACATCGGAAAGGAGCCTGAGAAGCAAGCAGCCTCGGTTGCAGGCTAAGGATCAACGTCCCGAATGCAGCAGGAGCCAGGAGCAGCGACGAACGGGGGCCCAGGAGCGAAGGGCCCAGCCGAGCAAACGTCCAGCCGATCACCTTCCTCCCCAGCGCAAGTACGATAGGATGGAAAGAGGGACATACAAAAGGAAGAGGAATTAGCAACAATCAAAGTCAAGGAGACTGGCCCAAGCTTCAATTTACGCAACTTTCAAGGATTGGGCCAAGAAAAGGATGGCTGACCACAAGATAAGTAGTATTTCTTATTCCAACGTTTAGTTAATTTTCGAGTGTTACTGCAAGTTGCAGGGTCTATTTTACCTCAAGCGAGGTCGATTTTTACGCCAAGTGGACGATAAATGATTATTTATCTTGAAAAAATATTTTTGTTTAAAATTGTAATTCTGCAAAGATTTAAAATTACTTAATGTTTGTAAATTAGATTCTGAAGCATTGTAAATAGATTAGTTTTGTAAAAGCAATGAATTGCTGCGAAAATGCTAACTAAATGATTTTGTATTATGCTTTGTGGAAAGACTTGTATAATTTCTAGAATGAAAAGTCGGTAAAAGGAAAAACACGATTTAGTCTATAGACTATTATTTCAGTTTAATGCAATGGTTCAGAAAAGTACTTTAAAAAAATATGAAGCACTTGCTGTAAACTTAGAAATTTAACGTACATATTGTATCTCGTGATTGGTATGCAATTGTTAAGTTTCATAAAATGTAACAAATGGTATTATGCCATCAATGCACGTTAGGTGCAAAGTCAATTTTGAATAAAGCATTTTATGTGCAAACTACGAAGTGTATGCATGAATAGTTAAAGTTTGAGTAATTTTAGAATGCAAGTGCTGTAGGCTCTCCACCAAATACACTTAAAGTGCTAGACATGAAGCTAGTTAGAACCTCAGGTTTATCTGGTTATAGGGCGTCTTTTGAGGTCTCGTATGTCAAGTTCTAACTAATGTTAGTCGATCGTAAGTGGGAGATTTGAACACTCCCGAACACAAAAAAAACCCCACAATTGTGGTTCGCTTTTCATCCAACACCGGTGCAGAGCATTGGGGGGAGAAATTAATTTTGCTTGAATGATAATGTGTGTGTGCGAATTTACACGGGTAAGAAAATAAAGCCTGTTACCTGAAAATTACTGTTATTATGTTGTACTAAAATTTCTTTCCTTCCAGATTTTGCTGGAAGGAGTAAGATCTAGATGAAAGTAAAAAATACTAAAAACAGATGAAGAGTTATGTACAAAGCAAGTTTTCGTCTGTATATTGACCAAGAACCATGTTTCTGTAAAGGTTGGCTTAAGTTTAGAAGAGTTAAAATTTTGAGTATTTTTTAGAATTGCAAGTTTCAACATGGTCCGTTTGGACCACAGTAGTTCAACTTTTGCCAATTCTGGCGGGAAGTATGTAAGGTTTTAGTTAAACTAACAAAGTTTTATTTTAATTTATACTTTTCTATCTGTTCTCATTTCAACTTCCCGTTAGAAGAAGCGCGCGTTTCAGCTTTATGCTAATTTGAAGTGGAGCCAAGTACTATTTAAAAGAAAGGTAGAAACCTTTCAGTGTGAGAGAGCTTTTAGTCTCGGACCACGGTTACTCTATTCAACGTTCGCCTGACTAGCTAGTATTTAAATTCTAAGCCGTAGCGCTTTTACGTGATTTACGTGATTGCTTATTGAAGTTATTCCAAGTGCGTCAGTATTAGTTAAATCTTGCTACGCACCATTTAGTTGAGAGGCCAACCTCGCGTTATATCTCTGTGAGCAACGACCATTTAATTTCTATTTAGTTTTAGTTTATATTTGATTGTTCATTTTAGACCCAACTGCGGTCTCTACTTTCTGTATCCCTCTCGAGTTGGGAAGTGGTTGTAAATAATTGCGATTTAATAAAAGAGGATTTTAAATCCCTTTAAAGTTCAGTTATTCTACCACTTAATTACAGTATTCTACCACAGAACATAGATGCATTCAACTCCCTGTTCCAGATCAGGATTTAAGGAGTTCAAGAAGATTTTTTCCAAGAATATGCATGTCCTGACAACTCAAGGCATTTCGAAGGAATTCTAAAGAAATCTACCTGTCAGGCAAATTCTTTTACAGATAAGGATTCAAATAACGAATGAACCACCCCTACAAAACCGTGCAGATCTCCGAAAATTCCAACGCCTAAAGAAATCCCGCAAAGTAATAAACTCGAAATCCTTAATCAACCGAACCAAGCAGAGACCGAAAAAATGGAAATATCGAAAATATATCACCCATGGTTCTCACAAATCAAAATACAGATTGGCTTACAATTGATAAAATTTTGCCTGATATATGTAAGAACGAGTATGATTCGACTATGAAATCCCGACAAATTTTTCTACAGACCTCTACACTAGAAGACTGCAAAACTGTTATAGAAATTTTTAACAAAATAGAACTTAACTTCCATACATTTCCACTACATCCCGAAGCCACTATCAAGGTTATCCTAAAAGATCTTCCCAGCTCAAGAGAAAGCTATATTTCAGGACCTCGAAAATAGAAAATTCCCAGTTATCAGAGTAAAACCGTTTACCAAAATATTAGAAGATCAAATTGTCAAATTATTCATTCCCTTTCTGGAATTACAAAGAAACGCTGCAGGCGAAGTCATCCATAAACTTAATAATATGATCAGTTTCAACATTAAAATAAAAAAAATACACCCCAAGAAAGCTTCCAATCCAATGTTACAACTATCAGGAGTATGGACATTTCCAAAACAAATTGCTACAATAATATCACATGTTGCAAATGCGAGAAAAGTCACCGTTCAAATATCTTTCAGCTCAAACCAGAGGAAAAACCGAAATGCATTTTCTGCTCTGGGGATCACGTAAGCTCATACCGAGAATGTAAAGTCTATCAATTAAGATTTAAGAAAACAGAAAATCCAGTTTCCAGACCCACCCATCCAAAAACAGATGAATTCCCAGCCCTGACCAAATCGTATCCAGCAAAGAAACGAGCAGAAACGAAGCAGACGTACAGAGATAAATTAAATACTAACCTACCGCAAGCCGAAGATATTACAGATATTTTATCGATTTTAAAAGATCCTTCAGGTTTTACTTTATTTAACTGTAGCATCTGACTTCAAGAGTATCAGTACTCTTATATCCGGACAACGTCTGGATACGAAACTAAGGTGTAATGTAAAAACTGCGTAAATAGCGCATCGCTATCTCTGTCTTAGTAGTTAGAAATAAATGTTAGTGTTGTTAAACTAGTCCGTTCTTATTGCACCCCGTACTTACCTGAATCCACACTGCAAAGACACAACATACGGCGACGAGGATGGGATGTGAAAAAGAAAATTAAAAGAAAGACGAAAATCGTTCCCGACTCGGCGCACTCGCTTACATGCGTGAGTAGTAGCAAAACCGAAACTTGGATTAGGGTATTCCCTGAAAACTGTTAAAGCTAAGAAAGTGTTTGATTTTTATTTTGAAAGGATGGAGAAGTTGATTGAGAATTAATAAAGCAGAATGAAGCTTTAATGGCCGCATTGCAAGAGAAATCGGAACATGAAAAAGACAAAATTTCTGTTTCTTTTGATAAGTTTGATGAAAGGGTAGAAAATTTTGATTCGTTCATAGAACAATTTAAGCATTTTTGGACATTCAAAATGTTCCAGGAGCAAAATGTGGGAAAGTTCTGATCTCAAGCTTGAATGCGAAATTGTATAATTTGTTGAAGAATTTACTCTCTCCAGATAATCCTTCAGATAAAAATTTTACCCAACTAAAAAAGGTCCTTAAGGATCCTTTAAATCCTAAAGCTTTAATAATACCTAGGCGGCACATGTTTATTAATAGGAAACAGCATGAGAGAAAATCAATTAGTAGTTATGTCACTGAATTACGCTCGTTAGCGATTCCTTGCGAATATCAAGAAGATTTGTTGAATACAATGCTAAGAAATGTTTTCGTTAGCGGTCTACGAAATCGTAATATCTTAGATCGGTTATTTCAGGAAAATGATATAAATTTAGAGAAAACATTAAAGATAGCCTTGGCGATGGAAAAGGCGGTTAAGAGTGCGAATAAGATTATAGGCAAATCCACAGAACTGAAGGTACTTAAAACCAAGAATAATGAGTCCAAACCGCGGAAACAAAACCTTGTCGCTAACAATAAAGGTAAAAATGAAACTTGTTCGCGTTGCTTAGGGGCAAATCACAATAAAAATAACTGCAAATTCGCAACAAGTGAATGCTGGTTTTGTAAAAAATTGGCCATATCGAAAAAGTGTGATATTTGTCTAGCAAAAACCGACAGGTTAAACAAAGGAAAGTTCAGGCAAATAATGATTATGATTCGAAAAATGAGGTCGCTATCTATGGATTTAGCTCCAGAACGCACATGTCAAAAGAGGAAGAGTTGAAGAGACCGCCAATAATGGTTCAAGTTAAAATTGAAAACAAACCAGTTAGCATGGAACTTGATACTGGGGGAACAGTTTCGGTAATGTGTATAAACAGATTTAGAAAATTTTTGAATAAAAAGATTGAGCCTACAAATTCAGTTTTTAAAACTTACAGGGGTGATAAGGTGGTACCTTTAGGGTATGTTCCTGTTAAAGTTGAATACCAAGGTCAAAAATTAGTTTTAAATCTATACATTGTGAAGGAAAATTTGGACCCAATCTTCGGCTGAGAATGGCTGTATAAAATCAATCTCGATTGGAATGCCATCAAAACACTGAAAACTTCTAGTGAATCGAATTTAAAAGAATTGCTTGAGGAGTATAAGGAAATTTTTGATTGTAAATTAGGTGAAATAAACAACCACGAAGTAAAATTAAATTTGAAACCTAATAGTCAACCAATATTTTGTAGGTCACGACCGGTTCCCTTCGCATTAAAAAATAGAGTTGAATCAGAAATTGACCGTCTTGAGAAAGAAGGTATCATTGAGAGGGTGGAGACTTCAGATTGGGCAACACCAGTTGTGCCAATCGTTAAATCTGATGGTTCCATTAGGCTATATACTGATTATACTGTGACACTGAATCCTAATTTGGAAGTGCCACAGCATCCATTACCAAAACTCGAAGAAATATTTTTATGCCTTAATGGAGGAAAAAATTTCTCGAAACTTGATTCCAGTCACGCTTATCTACAAATGAAGGTGCATCCGGAGAGCCAACGATTATTAACAATAAACACACAGACAGAGTTATTAACGATAAACTCGCAGACAAAGGTGTAATGTAAAACTGCGTAAATAGCGCATGGCTATATTAGTAGTTAGAAATAAATGTTAGTGTTGTTGTTGGCAACCGCCGTTGATTCCCCTAGCGCATGCGCATGATAAGCAAGCTCTCTGCTGCGTAATACTTTTCCAAAAAGAGTTAGCCAACGTCAGTGGTGAGTATCGGGTGTAAGCGAGAAGCGCTGCGTACTGTGTAATCATGTATCTTACTTATTATGTTTCTACTCTGCTGTTCTACGTCTTCATAGCATAAATAAATGTTTGTCCTGTAGATGGAAGTCGTCATTTTTATTCTACATTGGTTATGGGCCCAGGCATTGCATAACTGCGCAATACAACCGTCTGTGTTATATTCTTTCGGCAAGCTAAGCTGAGTCGACTGAAATCGAAAATGATTGCTTTTTACAAAAATGACCGATACTAAAGAAATGACTGATCACCTAAATGATTTTTTCATTCTAGTGGACAAGCTAAAAGAGATGGAAATCGACATTGCGGATGATTTGCTAACAATATTGCTTTTATATAGCATACCGGACTCTTATGAAAGCTTTCGAATTGCCATTGAATCTCGTGATGAACTGCCTGCTCCAGAAATGTTGAAAATTAAACTGCTGGAAGAAGCTAACGCCCGCAAAAATAAAAATTCATCGTATTGTGAATCACAACAATTATTCTATTCAAAAGATCGGAAGTATAATCAACGACCGGTTCCTAAACGGAAACTAGATACGTCTGCAAACCGAAAGTATCCAGTTAACTACAGATGCAACTTCTGCAATATACACGGGCATAGAGCATCGGAATGTAGGAAGAAAAACAAGGAAAATAAAAGCAAACGCCTTAGAGAAATTGCGATGTCTGCAGAAAATCAGAATTCGGTGAAACAAGAAAGGGTCGCAACATGCACAGATAGTGATTCTAAAGACATTTTTTGTCTAGATAGGGGTGCAACATCACATATGTGTAACAGCAAAGAACTTTTCCAAGAAATTCACGAGGTAGGTGATATTTATGTTAAATTAGCTGCTAATAAAATAGTTAAAGCTATCGGGAAAGAAACTGTTAAATTTAAAGTTCGCGTAGGTTCTAAAACCGAAAATATCAAACTCGAAAATGTATTGTGTGTGCCTGATTTGAAAAATAATTTAATCTCTGTATCTAAAGTAACTGCAAATAATTATTCAGTAATTTTCAAAGAAAAATGTGCTAGAATAATTAATTCTAATAATGAAACAGTAATTTTAGCTAAACGCGAAAATGATCTTTATTATGTCATGCCAATATTCTCAATTTGTAAAGAAATAGATCAATGGCATACAAGATTTGGCCATTTAAATGAAAACGATCTTAAAAAACTTCTATTAAATAACATGGTTAGAGGTCTTTCTTTTTCTCAAAATGACTCTCTTTCTACCTGTAAGGTATGCATTCAGGGTAAACAAACCGTAATTCCCCTTTCTAAAGAATCTGAATATAGAAGTACTGAATTGTTAAATCTAATTCATTCTGATTTGTGTGGTCCCATGAGAACCGAATCAATAGGTAGATCATTTTATTTCGCAACATTTATCGACGATAAATCTCGATACGTTCATGTTTACTCTCTGAAATCTAAGGATGGTATTATAGAAGCTTTCACAAATTTTAAAGCATCTTTTAATAATAAACTCAATGGCGAGGTTCAATGGCGAGATGTTTATTATTACAGTCCAATCTGCCTCATAAATTCTGGGCCGAAGCCGTCAATACGGCTGCTTACATTCGAAATCGCTGTCCTACGCGAGGTTTAAAAGGTCAAACGAAAACACCTTACGAAGTGATGTTTGACAGAGTGCCAGCTGTCTCTCACTTCAGAACCTTTGGCCAAAAAGCATTTCCATTAAATAAAAGGCCAGGAATAGGCAAGTTTGATATTCGATTCAAAGAATGTATTTTATTGGCTATTCTGATGAATCAAAAGCGTATAGACTCTGGGATCCTGAGGCTTGTAAAGTGATAATAAGCAGAGACGTAAAATTTGTCAATGAGTTCAAAAACTGCTCTAGTTACGACTCAGAACAAGAAATATCTCTGCCTTTCGCTCCGCAAGAGAAAATTATAAACTATGTCGTGATAAATCATCACCTCTGAACGGCAAGGTGTCGCCAACTGACTCTGAATTTGAAAATGAAAGCGAAAGTGATTTAGATAGCGAATCGGTGTCTCCTATCCTGATTAAAAGGGGGCCTGGTCGACCCAAGAAAATAAAAACAGGTTTGCCCGGAAGGCCTAAAAAGGAATATCAGTATACAGTTGTAAATAAAAATGAACAAATTCAAAATGTTGTTGAGGAAAGCATTAATCCCACGGTACAAGAGGCATTAAATGGACTATATGCTAAAAATTGGCGTAATGCCATGCTATCAGAATATAATTCCCTTGTTCAAGAAAACGCTTGGAAATTGGTAAAACGACCTGAAAATAAGAAAGTTATTGGTAGTAGATGGGTTCTTAAATTAAAATACAATCACGACGGCACTATCGAAAAATACAAAGCTAGGCTAGTTGCTAAAGGATGTGCTCAAACCCCTGGTTTTGATTTCACTGAAAACTTTTCCCCTGTTGCTAGATTAAGTTCCATAAGATCCGTTTTAGCCTACGCTGTAGAACACAGTCTGAAAGGTTACCAATTAGATTTTGTAATGGCCTATGTAATTGGAAATTTAGACGAAGAAATCTATATGGAAATCCCCGAAGGTTTTCGCGATGAAATTAATTCAGATAAAGTGTGTCTTTTAAAGCGATCGTTATACGGTCTTAAACAGTCGGGACGTCAGTGGTACAAAAAGTTAGATGAAAAATTAAAATCCATGAAATTTAAATCTCTTAATTCAGATAATTGTGTTTATATTAAAAAGTCGTCTAGCAGTGAAACAATTATAATTGTATATGTAGACGATCTTATCGTTTTTACCGATTCTAAGCAAAC
>KK119977.1:171197-239328 GCA_000611955.2 Stegodyphus mimosarum | reverse complement strand
TTTTTTTTTTTTTTTTTTTTTTTTTTTTTAAGTACCTGAATTTTTTCCAAATTAATTTGCTGAAAGATGAGTTTAAATAATATGAGAATAACTCATTACAGAAATATTCATTCTAACCAAACCAGCATATGCTTAGAAAATAATTTCCCTCACCCATGTTTGGTATTTGATGAGTTCCGGTTTCACATAGTTTAAAATAATTTTAGGAGAATAACACAAAACTAGGGAAAATTAAGGATAGCTTCACTAAAGTGACAGGGAAAATCTGACTGATATTGTAAATTGCTATGTAAACACACAGTGTATATTCAGATATTGAAGGGGATTACAGCACACTCTTCTGTTTTAATGATTTTAATTTTGAGGAAGAAAAGCTGCTGAAATCCTTTCATTTGAGAAAGAAAGCTATACTTTTTGGCATTTGTATATTAGAATTCATATGGAGTAAACTCAGTTTTCTTAAATAAACTTTACTTTTAAATCTTTGACGATAACCATTTTGGTAGCAACTTTAGTAAACTGCTTCATTTTAGTAGCCAAATATGATTTAAATTTTAAACAATCAGCAAATTGCAAATTGTGCTGATATTTTTTTCTACTCTTAACGCATATTATAATAAGACATTAACAGTGCAAATGCTTCCTGTGTGATACTTTTATCAAAGAATCAACAGTTTATTTCATATATTCAGCAGTTAGGAATTAAATATTTATTTTATGATAAAAAGTTTCTAATTGTATTGCATGATCATAAGCAGTTATGTGTTTTATGAAGTCAATCTGTATGTAAAAAAAGTTTCATAACTCAACAAAGTATTTTAAATGATGTCCCAACCTATTCCCAGGCAGTTCATTTATGAAAGAAATATTAAGTCACCAAATTAATGTATTCAAGGGAAAAAGGTGCAATATAATTTTTCGTTTGCTAAATCAAATTAATACTATTCATTTCATTAAAAAGAAAGGGTAAAAGAGATTAAAAAATTCGGATATTCTTTGGAGAGCATCCTTCGTTTCGCCAACTTGGTTCCTTTAAGCATGTAGGCGACATTTCATCATGCCAACGGAAGTAAATATCATAGGAGCTAGGGAGAAAAGGAAAATATATGGCGAAAAACGATATTAAGATGTCTTTGTTTGGATATTGATTCCTAATTTGGTTCTGTTATATTGCTAAATTAGCATTAAAAGTCAAGTAATGTGCATTTATGACAAAAACGCAGGGCAATTATTTATGATTTCATCATATATTACATTCCTGTTTTTTCCTGCTTATATAATCTACTTATGTGACACTTATTTCTGGATGTTTATTATTTTACAACTTTTTATGCTTTGAAAACCCGAGTATTGAAACATTATGTGTATGCATGTGAAAATATTATTTCAAATATTCTCAAATAACTAACTAAACTATATTCTCATATTATTCAGTTCTCATATAACTGCGATAGAAATATGCTTCTGTTATTTAATTAAAAATGCAGTATTTGATAGCCTTCCACATATTAGCCATTTTAGAATTGGTTCTGTAATGTTATATAATGTTTGTCTTGTGCATTATTTTGCATAACTATTCATTTTCATACAGAATATATATTCAATGTAGAGAATGTGAATTCAGTATATTTTAAAGATAGAGATAACAAAAAATAAAAGGGAGACTACATGTGCAACCAGATAAAAGTGACCATATTCTAAAGAAAGTTAATAAACTCAAAATCATGTGAAAGCATAGCCCATTCCACAAAATTCGCTCACGTATTGCTGAGTGGTAAGAACATTTATATCTGAAATAAAATCTGTTATTAGTTGCTGATGAAAGAGTAAGAAGTTTTTTTATGAATAGAAATTTATGTAGCTCAGTATTGAAAGTCTGATACTTTGCTGACACTGAAATAGCAATTTATATATTTTATGACGGTAAAAAAAAAAAAGTGTTATTTTTAAAAAACTTCAAAAATTTAATAATTTTCAGAACATATTCTTATAACAAATTAAGAATATACTGTTTCTTAGAAGTCATTTTTTTTACAGATCAAGCGTGGCTGAACTGAGACTCAGAATTCACAATTCACTCACGTTGTAATTGAGTAGTTTTGCTTTTGAAACATCATTGTCATTTGAAACAGAATTTGTGTGATAAGATGTCTTTTTAATAATCACTAATTTAATTTCTTGAAATCACATCGTGTGCATAATAATTTCAAACTATGCCTTAATTGCTAATCTATAATAAGTAAAAACAAAAGGCAGATAGTTCCATATCTGTAACTACCATGGTGATATTACTCTTTGGCTATCAAGGTGGCAGAAAAGATAAATATACTGTACCCTGGTAACACCTGCATTCATAATGTACCTTAAATCTTACCGAATGCCTTATAAATATGTGTAGTTGTGATTTGCATTAGGAAAAACAAAACATATCTAATGATCCAAATTTCCAATGAATTAGTTATGTGATGCAGTAGTGAGGTTTGATCTCTATATTGGTCCTGAAGTTAATTGTGTGGGCATTAGACCAACATAATAGAAAAAATTAACTATACTTTTCTTTTACCCCAAACATTTGACAGCATACAATCTCATTAATTGTATAGGTTAAGAATCAAGAAAAATCCATAGTTCTATATTTTCAAATTACTGCTTTATTTTTACATTATTGTAAACAGCAGCATGTTGCTTCTTTAATTTTCACTTTACTGCTATTTAAATCTGTTTTTAACCATACCTGAGAAGAAAATTTAAAATGTAAAGGAAAAGCTTTATTTATTACCTATAAAAAGTAAAGTACAGAAAAGTTTACAATTTGTACATCCAAGAAATCTGCTGCTTTTGACACTGAGTAAAAGCAGTAACAGTTATTTCGGTACTGTTCTGTTATCAGGACTGGATTCAGAAATTTATAAATGTGCGTTTGTATGTATGTGCTTATATGTGTATTTGTATACACATACATTTGTACTTACATATATACATTCATACATAAACACATACATTGCATATATAAACACATACATGCATACATAAGTAAACATACATTTCTGAACCCGATCCTGATAAAAGAACTGTAATGCTATTTCTTTGTATTTGTCAGTAGGCATAATTGTTTAAATAAGAACCCTTTAGAGATGTACTTGAAATATTTCTTTTTTATTGGAAACCTTTGGAAATTTTCAAACATAATAAACACCTTATTGCGTTTCTTGAATATTTCTGAATTCTAACATGAAGTTCTTACTTACACTATGTCTGGTGACTTTGAAACAGGCATTAGCTCTAAGGTACCATTTGTATGAACTAATACAGGAATCTAACTGCCTAAGCAAATATTCTTAAATCTTTGTGAAACTTGGCCAGTCTTTATGAACCAGCATATGTAAAAGATCATTAAACAATTAACAAGTGGTTTTTGGGGTAGGTTGCATAATATGATTTTTTACTGTTTTCAACTCTTCTTAATTTTTAGTATCTGCTCAACATTTTGTGACTTCTAAGTTCCGTGCAATAAAATATTTGTGAATTTATTTTTCTTCTTCGTCAAACTAAAGTTGTAACCTGGAAAATGATAATTCAGTGCACAGGTTTTGAGAATATAAATGTTACAGTAGCATGACTAATCCTAGAATACAAAGAAAGTGCAGTACTTTATGGACTTTCTTTTTAATTCCCTTTCAGAAAGAACACAAAAATACTTCCTACATATACATTTTAGATGAATATTTATGAGATAATGTGTTTTTGAATGAAGATTAAAAGGATATTTACTTTGATTCATCTGTTATAAAAGTATCTCAAAGGCATTGCTTTAATTATAATAAATACTATAACATAGATTATTAAAAATAGTAGAACAATAGAACAACTTATTCTGCCCCATGCATCTCTTTCACTATTGCTGGAAAATCCTTCCCTCTGCCCTCTCCCAGCTCTTGGAAAATGCACATACATTTTTAGATTACATTAATTTAGATTTAGACTTTGTTTTAACATGTTTTATAAATTAAATAACAAAAGTGTAGAAAATGTTGATAAGTGCCAAAACTTGAACAAAAGTAGATTTTGATATTATAAACTAAAACTAACTACTTAACATATAAATAAAAGGCTGACTATGTTCTTTCCCGTGAAGCTGTGAAATTTCCCCTTGGTTGAAAATCCGTGCTGTAGAAGATATATCAAGTAAAAAAAAAAAAAAAAAAAAAAAAAAAAAAAAAAAAAAACAAGTGTCATACTTTTCAAATCAAGTTGAATATTTACCACACAAAAGCATTCAAGGGATGGCTGCTATGAAATAAATACCTGGCTCAAGGGTTTTCTATTAATATGTATTTATATTGAACATATAGAAAGCCACAATACAAAATTTTTTCACCAGTGGGAAGTGAATTCATATTGTAACTACTACTTTTAAGAGGTTTTTATCAAGTGAAGTGTATTTTGAAAAATATTTTAGCTAATTGAGATCAATTTCATAAAATATTTAGAAAGTTTCAATGAAGCATTAGCAATTGTTACCTGTTATACACAGTGATAAAATAATATTAGTGGATATTCAGTAATGATTATTAACTTATTTAATTATGAGTCGGTGTATGTGACAGCATACACCAAAGTATCACTAATATGGTGAATGTTAACTTCAGATGAAATCAATAACCTATATTTGTAACATTTAATACATTGTAGCATTTAGTGGTGTTAAAATTAACCAGCTCTACTTTCTAAGTATAATGATGTGAGTACCTATATAAAGAACTATATTTACAACATTGGAGGCCATCCGATGTTTTGAATGTAGCAGATGTCACTAATGCATGTTAATGCATGCTTCAATAATGTGCAGTACATTCATGTATAAAGAATTTTGTGAATCAGCCTTATATTATTCAACATTTTTAATTTGTTGTTATTTAAAGAAAAAAAATATGTCACCTTTTTGAATGTTTTGTTTTTATGGTTTCAGTTTATGAGCTACTGTATTAAATATAAACTTACGCATTTTTAAGAAAGTTTTTTTTTTTTTTTCTCCCTGAAAGAAACAGACAATGTGAAGTACTTTAAAATACATACTGAATTTGTGCTAAACTTTTATCAAGTTACAGATATGTGACAGTTTAATGCAATTAAATGCTTTATCAATTCAATTGTCTTTTACCGCTGGGGAGCCATTAATATATTCACATAGTTAGTTTTTTTTTTTTTTTTTTCCAACTGTAAAAAAAAAAAATTTTGTTCTGATGAATCTTCATTTGGTATTTATATCTTAAAACCATCTTAAAAATTAATTTTGAATTGTTTAAAAATTCAAAAGATGATCAATTGAAAAAGAGAGATAGATACAGTTTTGATTAGTCTTTATTCAAAAATATCACTGCCCTGCAAGAGTATGAGGTAAAAATCCAAAGTCTGGTAAAAAGCTGAAATATGAAGCCTAACATTTCATTCCTACTTCTTGTACTTTTGCTAAGTAGCTCACCAGCGACCAAGTGAATAAGAAAGCTGAATATTGGTAGTTTGGGTCGTGTTCAAATCGCAGTGAGCAGGCTGGTAAGTGTTTGGATAGACTTCTCCGTATGAAACATAAATACAAACAAGTTTCCTCTCTCCATGTCTCCATGAAGTTATATTTCCCCATAGGCAGATAGTCTCGTGTTTGCTTTAATAAATTAATCTGACCTAACCCTGATTATCAGTATATGCTACAGAGACAGAAATCTCAAGCATACCTGAATTCTTTGGATGTTTGTATCATCCATACTATAAACAAATATCCACCAATGGCCAAGTGGCAAAATCCCTATATATGGATGGTTTAAATCCTTGTGAATGGGCTGGCTACTTAAGAGTTTTTGTGGTTTTGTAATGTAATACAAGCCAGCTGTCCTTATGCAATATAAATAAGCTAACCTAATTTAGCATAAACATATGTATTAACAATAGCAGTTTCGTCATATACTGTGGCTCAAGTCTGTGGTATTAATAAAGAACCCCCCTTTTTTTTAAATAATTAAAACTATTCTGCCTGTTTTAACTGTTGCTTTTGTGTGTGTCTGTATGTATGTATGCCATGCCTTCAGACATAACATAAATATTTTGATTTTGTATCCTATCCTATGCAAAACAACAAAGTTCTTTAATATTATCAGAATACATTGAAAATCTTCTGTCATTACCAAACTAAATTTAGCGACAATTTGTACACAAATTGAAAAATTTCTTTTGTTATAACCAGGGAGATTCTTTAAACAATCTCTGAAAACAATACAATGTCACTTATGAAATGTGGTGTTACGTTGTTTACTGCTCTATGAAAGTTCTTTCCCCCCCACTGAATTTCATATAATCTTTGCTTTATTTTCTCATATAATAGCAGTGCTATGTATTAAACAATTCTTATTGTGTGCATGTTGAAATCTTCTTTCCTGTTTGAATTCACACACATTGGAAAGGAATGGAACATAAGGAACACACAGAGATGGCATAAAATCCATAAATGTGATTAACAACTGTATCTGTAATATATATAGTTTACCATGGAATCTGCTGGGTAAGACTGCTGAACATTGATAGTTGGACAAACTTTAAATGATTGCGAACAAATTCGCTGCCTGGGCGCTTCCATGGTTTTCCCCATATATAATATGAAGAGAGCCAGTTCTTCTGAGAAAGTTATCCATGAAGGCATCTTTCTCCTTCACAACTCCTTCAGTCCAAGTTCATATCTCACCGAACAGACTGGCTGCATTGATGTTTTCATAGATTCCTCCCTTGCTTAACATGAGTACAAGCCATTTTCTGTCAGAAAGCCCTCCATGAAAGCATCATTCCGTCAGGGAATATACACTAGTATACTTTCCCATAATTTAATAAATCCAAATCTTTTTAGGCAGGCAGTTTTTGTCTTTGCCTAAATCTGAACTACAGATATTAAAATTCTTTTCTATAATATATATTTAAAAAGTACCTCAGAAAACAGAAATATGAGATCGTGCATCATCTTGTTGAAAGATGGCATCACGCATGCCTTGACGACGGGGCACAGCCACAGGCTTTAACACATCACGAATGTAACGACGTTTGCCCACGTTACCGGCTATGGGAACAAGCGGTAACCGGGATGTGGGGGGGAATGGCACCTCATGGCACACGCCAAGTGCTGGGCGCGTGTCACTTTCACGAATGCAAGCTGGTAACGTTTGTCATCCGTCTGTAAGCAGAGTAGGTTTCGTCTGAATCACGACATGGCGCCACTTCTGTCCCCAGTGCCGTCGTTCATTTCAATGACGTCGCTGGACGACGTCCACTGTAGGTGCGCCAGTCTCTGTTGAAGCGTCATGGGAAGCAGCAAGAGTGGTCACCGTGCTGATAGTGCGTCGGTTGCAGATATCGTCACACTGACCGCAACGCCTTCTTTGAATTTAAAACACAGGGCCGCTGAGATCCTGCATGACGTTCAGTATAGATCTCTTGGACTCACTGGTTATATTTGCCTGACGGTCATGGGATCCCGACCAACAACGGCAGCAATGTCGCGAAATGCACCGTAGTCCCAAGAGCCCATGATCCTGCCGTGGTCGAGTTCCGACACATACTAGTAAGAGATTCTCCTTTTTATAGGGAGCATAACACAATCTTTATTCAAGCAACTGACGCTTAAATACGATTTCTCAATGAAAAGCCCGTTGTTAAATTTTCCCATTTACACACAGTGTAGATGGTATTACCCATACATGCTTTGCGACCATGCGCTGGAATGCTAATCGTTTGTATATCCTGCAGGCAGTACCTGGGTTTCATGCAAATCTGACGTTTTATTGCACCTTTTTTTTTTGCCACCTTTATGATATTGCAATTTTAATAGGCAGCAGCGTAATGTTATCAGTTGACAAATAAGTACTATTGTAAGTAAATTGAAGTCCATCGTACGTACATACATGCATACATAGTGTCTATAACACAGAAAGCGACTCGCTAAGGAGTTTCGGATTGCTTATGTCTATACCTTACGACAGCTTATAGAAATGATTAACATTTGGTAGCGAATGACTAGCTAGTTATGGAGCTCCACCGAACTGTAAAGGAGCATCCCAATGGAATGGATAGCTGTTTCAACACCACTACAATCCACTGCTCTGCCACTGAGCTATCGTCGGATGGTATATAAAACAGAAGGCACTCTAATGCCAATGCAAAACTTCCATGTGTGTGGTGTTCCGTCGACCTACGTGGACTATACCAATGTCTCGCAGACGGGTTCGTGAAAAATATGAGCAGATCTCACCATCTGAGAATAACCGAAGAAGAGTGGTCGCAGGATCGCTAGACATTTGGGTCCGAACGAACCAACCATTCGACGAGGTGGACAGGACTAGGTGAACCATGGTCGTAGAGAATGTCAAGAAGGTAACGGTCGACCATTACAGAACGCAAGGACAAAGTGATCGTCCGATTGGCATTCACAGCCTCTGATGCGTGTCTCTAATCCTCACAACCTCTGATCCGACGTGTAACCAGACTCCAGTGATTGCAATTACTATTGATAGTAGATTCAGCGAACGGGCGCTGAGGTAACAGAAGGCACTGCGCGAACTGCCCCTCATTGTTGCACATAGTCAGGCATGTTTTCAGTGGTGCCGAGCGAATTCGACTTAGGATCTAAGAGACTGAAGTATAAATGCTTTCTGCAATGAGTCCCGCTTCGAAGTGAACTCAGCGAAGACATGTCTGGAGACGTCCAGAACAGCAATGGATACTCATCTGAATATTGTCAACCAGACAACCAGGAGCTATGGTATAGGGTGTCATTTCATTTGATAGCTGGACCTATTTGCTGTGGCACCCTTACAGCATCCTTGTTATTTTTGCGCTTCCTTTCACGGATCTCTGGGGTTACATTTCAACAGACTAATGCTCGGATGCAGACGGCATGCCTTTCTACCGATTGTTTTAGTGCGTCTCCGACCCTTCCCTAGCCGGCGCGATCGCCAGATGTCTCCCCGTTACAGTATATTTAGGCTCTGATTAGCAGCTATCTCCGATCGTCCTTAGAAGGCGCCGATCTAACTTGCCAGTTTGAAAGTATATACCAGTCAATCTCGCAGGAGGACATGCGCCAACTCTTCGAGTTAATGCGCAACCGGATTACAGCTTGCATCAGGGCCAAAGCTGGGCCAGTGCATTATTTACATATTTATTTTGTTCTTGTAGCTGCATTTCCTAAACAAAACATTAAATTCCTTTATGAGAGTTTCGTTTTCAATACATGTACATCATATCTACACATTTTCGTTTCATTTAAGTAATTCCTTTTTGTATTTCAGAAGTGCAACAAAACTTGTAGGTTAAGTTAACTGAATATGGCGAAGCTTGCGAGGGGTATCTGCTTAAAAGGAAGGATGCCGTCTCTTTCTAAGGCGACCTGTCTCATATTCACGTTACGCATGGGGAAAACACGAAAGCCAACCATGCATGTTTCCCTGGGATCGAACCCGGGTCGCATGTCCAGTATTCAGCAGTCTTAACCACACAACCATTGGTGGGGTTTGAAATTAAAAGATGAAGTTACATTCGACAAAACCTGGGTCATTCCTTGCGTATGTGTAAGGTGTGTCCCTCCCAAACAAGCTTAATCTATAGGTCCGTCATTTCAGAACGTTCAAGTAATCCCCAGACAAAAATATTTTTGCATCATACTAGAAGGCGTCTGTAGTGTTAAAGCTTACAAGAAAAAGTATCACCGACTTTTCTAGCTTTCAGTACTTAAACGTATAAATCACACTTCAGTACGAAGTAGCGTTTAATTAAAGACTCACATCATAGGCTTAAAATAGTAACTATCATTAAAACACTATAACTGCGGTGATTATTCACAAAATAGAATGAGTTGCAACGAAAACAAACTTTATTATCACGTAAGAAATCAATAACGCTCCTAGCACTGTTACATCGTTCTCGCACTTGAATATCTATTACTTTTGCCATACACAAATTACTAAACTATACTCACAAAATCTAACTGAGGCTTGCTCATGAGCCAGGAAATATAAAATACAAAATAATAAACATTAAAATAAGTAAGGTATTCTTAACATCCTCCCACCTTTTAATTATAAATTATTAAAGTGGTAATTTTATGTTTTGATTATAATTTATAATCAAAAGGTGGGAGGATGTTAAGAATACCTTACTTATTTTAATGTTTATTATTTTTAGTAATTTGTGTATGACAACAGTAATAGATATTCAAGTGCGAGAACGATGTAACAGCGCTAAGAGCGTTATTGATTTCTTTCGAGATAATAAAGTTTGTTTTCGTTGCAACTCACTCTATTTCGTGAATAATCACCGCAGTTATAGTGTTTTAATGATAGTGAATTACCACTTTAAACCATTAAAAATATATGTATATCTTATACTAATTAAATAAACAACAGAAATATTCTCATGTATAAGAAATAATAATAACAAGCAATAAAAATGTATTTCACTGAAGCACATATTTAAATTATAAGTCCAGTTTTTCTGGAATCTTAATTTTTCTACCAGTCCTACTAAATTTTGGCTTGTTATCAAGAATACCATTGTCCTGTTTGAGAGGCTGCTTTGAGAATTTGGCCAAACTATTGGATTTCACAGGCTTAGGACAGTCAGTAAGAGATGCTATCACAAGAGGATATATTCTCTGAATAGGACGAAGAAGTTCTTGGTGTAAAGTCTGCACCTTTACTAGTCGTACGTTACCGTCTTTACCTGGAACAAGCTCAGTAATGCCTCCTAAAGGCCAGTTAATTCTCTTTTTGTTACCAGTTCCCACTAAAACGATATCACCCGCAGCCACTGTGTGTCTGAGTTTTTTACTGTTCTTTCGTTGAATGAGAGCACCTAAGTATTCCGACCGAAAACGGTTCCTTAATTCTTTAAGTACGATTCGCCTATATTTCAGTCTTTTAGATAAAGAATTTTGTTCCACAGCATCAATATCTGGAACACTGCATTCATAAATATCTTGAATAAACATCAATGGAGAAATGGGCTTTATAACATCTCCTTCAGAGATATATGTAAGTTAGAGGTCTTGAGTTGATTACACTTTCAGTCTGCCAGAGTAGTTGCCATTTCTTCATAATTTAGACGAGCCTGTCCTAACACTCTTTTTAAGAGATCTTTCAATATTCTTATTAGTCGCTCCCACCAACCGCCCCACCATGCGGCTGTCGGTGGGTTGAACTTCCAGTCAATCGAATTAACAACTCTGTGTTTCTGTATACGTTTCCAATCTAGCTGTTTTAATAAGTTGGCTGCTCTGACAAAATTAGAGCCATTGTCACAGTATACAATAGTGCATCTTACCCTGCGAGCTATAAATCTTCTGAATGCCATTTAAAAGGCATCTGTGGAAGCGGCATATGTACTGCTCTGTACACTGCGCAAGGGAACATTAACACCCAAACCTTTCTATTTTCTTTAAGAAACAGAGGGCCAGTCATGTCCACCCCTGTAATTTGAAATACCGCAACATCTTTTACACGATTTTCAGGAAGGGGTGCACTTATCCCTTCCATTGTCCTTGAACTATATCTTTTGCAGATCGTGCATTTAGCCACAATATTTTTCCCACTCTTTCTTCCGTTAAGAATCCAATATTTTTGTCTAAGCAGATTCAAAAGTATCTGACGACCTGGGTGACAATTCTTCACATGAACAGAGAAAATAAGTCGTTTCACAACTTCGTGTTTTGAAGAAAGGACAACAGGTTTGAGAAAATCATCTCTATCCTTTTTGTAGATAATCTTAGTTTTTACACAGTAGATTCCGTGATCGTCTTTAAATACCTGAAGTGTTTTGAGTCTACCATATTCCAAATCAAGGGATTCTTTTTGAATCATAAGCAATATCTTTAACTCCGCTTCGTGAAATTCTACTGCATTCAATTCTCTGTGTCTCCTGCTTTCTGTACTTGCACAATTATGCTTAAAACGAAGAATCCAGGCAACCATCCGTACTATTCTGTCATAATTAGAAAATGCTTGTAGTACCAATTATTATCACAAACGGTTTCATTATTTGTTATCGTGCTAGTAGTTTTCAACTTCTCCTTTTCAATTTCTTCTTCATTACAGCTATGGTAGTTAGAGGAATCCATACAATTAAGGAATTCTGTAGGATCTTTCATCCAGTGTGGTCCTTCCCACCATCTTGGTGTAATTAGATATTTCGTCTTGTAACATCTGGATGGCAGATCGGCAGGATTCTTTTCTCCAGGAACGTGCTTCCAAGCTGCAGGTTTACTGAGTTCTCTAATTTCCTTAACACGCTTTCGCACGAAAACAGACCAATTTTCATCTCTTTTAATCCATGCGAACACTGTTGTAGAATCACTCCAGTAATATTTGTTAACTCTTTTCTATCCGAGGGCATTGGTTACTGAATCTGTCAATCTGGCTCCAATTACGGCTGCCAAAAGTTCCATTCTTGGGACAGTTGTCCCTTTCAAGGGAGCAACTCTAGATTTCGTAGCAAGAAGAAACATTTCAATACGATCGTTGTTTTCAACCCTTAGAAATGTAACTGCTGCTTAAGCATCTTTGCTGCCATCAACAAAAATGTGAAGAGCACAATTACTAAGATTTTCTGAAGTGACTTGAATAAATCTGGGAATTTCAATGTTACTTAAGCATTTTAATTCTTCAAGCCATCGTAAGAAATCTTTACGAAGTTCGCCGGTCAACTCTTCATCCCAGCTGACACTTTTCTTCCATGCCTTTTGTAACATTATTTTTGGACAGAGTATAACGGGGGAGAAAAAACCAAAAGGATCGAATACCTTATGAACTGCAGATAACGTGCTTCGTTTTGTTATCTTTACCAAATTAAAGTCATTCAACCATCCCATATTTATTCTCAAGGTGTCCAGTTCAGGCAAATTCGAACAGGCAAATAATTCATCTCTTCGGCTACATTTTTTAAGATGTAAGATTTATGCGAAGCTGAATCTAAAAGTCATCTCACAGTCTTCTGTTTACCATCAAATATAAGGTTAGCTTTCACAGTTTAAAGAAACACTCTAGGGGTATGCGTTTTGAAATTAGACAAGTTAATTTCGCCCTCTATCGGCTTTTCTGCTTTTTCGGCTGCATAACTTTGATTTATGTATCAAGTACATCACACATTAATGGCACATGTTTTTTAGAACAAATTAAGCACTTAAGGAAATTCGACATTTCTTAACTGTATGACCTGGAGATAAACAAACATAGCAGCAAAGTTTTTCCTTTAAAATTTTTTGCTTCTCCAATAAACTAATTTTTTGCGCGGAAAAACAGTCAGAACTTAAATGTTTACCATCACAAAAAACGCATGATTTCACAGCCTTGGAACCAGAAGCAGCTGTCAATAGCACTGCAGCTGTCGGTGTCTTGTTACGTAAACAGTCTGCACTAGGATGCTTCTTTTTACTGATTTATTATCTTGATGCTTTCCTAAACCAAAATCAGCAACAGCTAAGTATATTCTTTCTTCTCCCTCTACATCCGATCTCAAAAACTGCATTAAATTGTTTAATCGATCATTCGCATCCGTTTTCGAATCGGAAGAATTACTACGATTCCATGCTTTTAAAAAATCTGCTGGAAAGCAAGACTCAACCATTGGAAATAAATAGAAGCACGTTTATCAGTTCTCACATTTAATTTTCCAAAGCGCGTAAATAAGATTCGTGTTTATCCTACAAAGAAGTTAATGAAAACTTTTCCTTAGTTTGCACAGTTAACGATTAATTTCAGTAATCCTCTACTGTATACTTCGACTAAAATATCTTTCCTACCAAAACGGGATTTTAAGCTTTCCACAGCCTTATCATAATTAGAGCCGATAGGCGAAATACTCTCCACAACTTCTCTAGCCCGAGAACCTGACACGGTAGCTTGAATTAAATATTGGAATTTATCCTCCGGGGGAAGTATCATCATCTTTATAAATCTGTTCAAACTGATTTCAGAAAGGAAGCCAGTTTTTAATATCATCCCCAAACTGTCTAAATTCTAATCTAGGTAAAGTAAACTTTCGTTTCGAACTATTTACATCAGAAACAGGGGTAGATGGAAATGAGTCACTTTGATTGTGTACTTGGATTAAAACAATGTCTTTTAAACCTGCTGCTGTAACGGTTGGTGGTAAACTTTCACCGATTTCTTCCACAACATGTTTCAAATCTTCTGTTTTAAAACTTTTTATTACTTGAAACATCTTAAATACGAAAATAATCCGGAAGTGGACGCCAGCAATGTTAAAGCTTACAAGAAAAGTATCACCGACTTTTCTAGCTTTCAGTACTTAAATGTATAAATTACACTTCAGTACGAAGTAACGCTTAATTAATCGCATCATAGGCCTAAAATAGTAACTATCATTAAAACACTATAACTGCGGTGATTATTCACGAAATAGAATGAGTTGCAACGAAAATAAACTTTATTATCACGGAAGAAATCAATAACGCTCTTAGCGCTGTTACATCGTTCTCGCACTTGAATATCTATTACTGTTGCCATACACAAATTACTAAACTATACTCACAAAATCTAAGCGAGACTTGCTCATGAGCCAGGAAATATAAAATACAAAATAATAAACATTAAAATAAGTAAAACATTCTTAACATGTAGGGCCTTTATATATAATATTATCATCATGGAAAAAGCTTATTTAAGTTAATTTTTTTGGCACCTATAGCGTCCCATTAGGTGTAGCCTCGCTAGCTGCGCAGTTCTCCTATTCATGAAGTAGAATTTCACAACAAAAATTGCTCGTCATAAAAAGCAGTAATTAAAAAATAAACAGTAATTCCACAATTGATGAGTCATTTTGCTTTGACACGGCGTTTCATGAGACATGAATCGGAGGAAATTTGAACATATTCAGTACATCTATATGTGATCTGAGAATTTCATTTCTTCAGAAATAACTTTTTTACTTTCAGTACGAAAAATAATGTTGCATGCCACGGCATTCAAAACTATGTAACATTAAACATGAAGTAAATTCCGCGGAAATGAAAAGCAGTTTATAATACAGCTAATCTGAAAAGCTGAGAGTGATGAACTACGAATAACTGTTAAAAGTAAATATCATATGAAACTCCGAAAAATAGACATTCGTTGTTTATAGAACAGATATAGTATCACACTTGTGAAGTGACCGTGTATAATGTTTAAAGATTCTTTGAAGAATTTGCTTTGGTTCAAATAAGACTACCTTTAGGGTTCAAATAAATCATCTTTAAAATTTTTTTAAATTAAAAGAAAGTATACGTTTGATTCAATAATTGCAGAATATCAACAGGGGCATTGAAGTGGTTAAAGACATGCTATATTATTAATTTTAAAAACAGAAATTTTTAATTTTTGACTACTCAGGATTTTATCCGGACGGGTAAAATTACTGTCATTAAATTTGTTTACATTAATAAAGAAATAGCTATCATAGAAATGATGATTTTATGACATTAGCTCTCTAAGAAGGACTTTCTTAAGGAAATTGTCAAAATAAATGCTGCAGAAACTAATATATTTTTGTAATGTATTTGAGTTTTTGTACGACACACTGCTAATTTTTTAAAACCGAAAAGTAAAACTTTTGAAATTATCTGCTTTACATTTTGATTTTTTATGCGTTAAGATATCCACACCCTTTGCGCATTACCGAAAGCAGTTTTATCTAATAATAAATTTTTCTGGATTTAACTAAAATGCTCTAATCCATTTTATTTTATTAAGCTGGTTATATAATGCTTTTGTTTTAGAAATAAGGTAATTAAATGCGAATGATCGTTTTTTAAATCGCAGTTACATTATCCGAGGGAAACGAGAAATTAATATGTTACATAATTATTTATAGTTTCGGAGTATTATTTCTGATTATATACTGATCTAAGCTCACCAGTGGCTGAGCGGTAAGCTTACCGAATACTGGTAATCCGATCTGGGCTCGAGCCTTGGGGAACCAGATGGCTACATGGGAATTTTAATGGTCTTTTGCATTGTAATATGAACACAAGCCAGTTTGATCTTAAAAAGTCGGTCTCCTTTAAATCTCCTCCCCCCAGCTTATTTTGCCATAATAGACTAATTAATCCAAGCCGATGCCATGTAAATAGGAAAAGTAAGAATTTTATTTAATTAGTGTATATGAACTAGATATTCATTTAATTTTCGTATTTGATATTCATTTCATTATCATGATAAATGAAACATCTTTCATTTTTACTTTGCGCTGCAAATGAGGGCAAATTTAATGCAAATAATTTTATTTTCAAAATTGCTAGGGAAATCCTAATATACTTTCTATACTGCATCCCTTGCCATAAAATTTTTATTGCGTCGTTTTTATTACTTTGATGATATTTTTGAAAATAATAATAGGACTTCGTAGATTTATCGAGTATTTGATAAATATTCAATAGCAATTATGGCTCTCATGTGCGTCCAAAAACATCATAGGTTACCTTTGTGTAAATAAAATTACATGAATATTTGTTAAATTTTCTTTTATTCTGTATGTATTTCACAGGTACTTGTTCCAATGTAGTAGTTTTGAACATAAAGAAATTGTGATGAAGAATGTTCGAATGGACAAACGTTAATTTCACAAACGAAGTTATTGTTGTTAAATGGAGATTTAATGAAATAATTCATTTGATAAATGAAGTTACGACTTGACTAATCAGTCGTAACTTATTTTGCTTAATGATAAATCCAGCTTTGTTGTTTCCCTATACGAAGACTGATTGCCGACGTCTTTCATTACATAATAATTTGACTTTGTAAAAGCATTTTAAATGTGAGTTTAATGTAAGGCATACAGAAGTCTCATGAATTAGAATAAAGCAGAATTTATTTTACTCAGTGTAAATGAGAGCACATTGACTCACAGACCCACCAGTGGCCCAGCGGTAAAAGCGCTGAACACTGGGAGTTCCAATTCGATCCCAGGCGATCGGGCTAGCTGTATGGGTGTTTTCTTCATGCTTTTTCCATCTGTAACGTGTATACAAGCTAGATTCCCCTAGAAATTCCTCCACGAAGGCAGGCATCCCTTCCCTTACGATTAGAGCCCTAGTGTGCTTTGCGATAATCAACTAAACCAAACGAAACCAATTGTGATGCACAGTTCAAATTGCATCTAATATATTACAAATATACCAGGTTATCGAATGAATTAAGTTACATAATGTGAGTGTTTCAGTTCCTTATTAACAGTTTCAGATATATAAACACCTTAAAATTTAGGAATTAATATACAATATCCTGATATAGATTCTATCTCAATAATTACTTTTGTAAAAATACAGTGTTTGATTAATAAACTGATCACTACAATTTAGAAATAAGGAAATAAATACAATTTTTTATAGTGATAATAAAGTAAATAATAAATGAAGGTCACATTATGGCAACTGAACTGAAGGCAACTATCTCTGAACTGAAGATCTATTTGAAAGCAAAAGATTGCATATACAAAATAAAGTGGATTTCATTAGCCAAGGTCTCACATACATCTTTTTTTGGTTAGAATATATTTGAAGGTACCCCCTGTATTATGCTGTAGTTGTTGTTTCATCTATCGCCAAGTTGTTTCGTTTATCGCCAAGGTGTTGTTTCATTTATGGTAACCGGACTAGTTGAATATTATGGAAACACGGTTACAGGTTTGCTTTCATAAAAATACTGTGAACATGGGGCTTGCACAATCATTTGTTTTAGGTGCTCATAGTTTCTTTCGATGTTTTTAATCCGATAACCATTTGCTGTCTTTTCTCAAAAGTTGCCTTAACGAATGAGTTAGACTTGATAATTGAGGTGTAAATTTCTCTAAATATATCACCATTCCTAGAAATCGCTGCAAGTCTTCTCTTCCTTTTGGTTCTGCGAACTTTTCAATCGCTTGATCTTCTGATCAGGTGCGTTGCCTTTATCAGACAGTACATGTCCTAAATAAGTCACAGAGGTTTGAGATAGCTGCATCTTCTGGATGTTAATTTTAAATTAGCACTTCTGGCTATCGTAAGTGTCTTACGCAACAGCTTGCAGAAAGACAACGATCCTAGGACTAAATGATCAAAATACGAATTTTATCTCGTTCTCATTGCTAAAATCTCTTCCATGGCCCTTTGAAATTCTTCACGTGCATTGTTCAGACCAAAAGGAAGAACCAAAAATCAGAACCTTTCCCAGGACGTTGTAAATGTTGTCAAGTATGATGACCCCTCATCAAGCTGTAGTTGTCAAAATCTATTCTTGGCATCCAAAATGGTAAATATTTCACATCCTTGGAGTTTCGTCATTATGGCTGCTGCTGTGGGAATTGGATAGTGAGGGCTTTGGCCTCATTGATTTGCCTTGGATCTAAGCAAATTCTCAATTTTTTGACGTATTTACCACAATCATGTTGCTCATCCACTCTATTGGCTCGTGAACTTTGGCTATGATGCCAGTTTGCACCATTCTGTTTAGCTCCCTTTGTGCAAAGCAAGTGGTAATTTACGTGGTGTTGCAACATGAGGTATATAATTTTCTTTTATTTTTATCTTGACTGTGCAATTTAGTTTCCCCACACCAGTAAACACATTTGCAAATTCCTGTATCATTTGCTCTGGTGTCTCTTCATTTTGTTTCTTCTCTTGCTTGACTTGACACACCCTTTCAATCAGACCCAAGCCCTGGCAAGCCTGAAGGCCCAAAATAGGAGATGATTCCAAAGTGATTACCAGAAATTTGAGAGTTTTTGTTAATTTTTTAGTTTTATAGGTAAGGTAGCATTCACCTAGTATTGGTACTTGGTTGTCACAATAATCCAGTACTATTTATACCAGTACTTATCCTACTTTATTTTTCTTATTCATTGGTCTCTCACTCCAATTTAACAATTCACTCTTGAGTATAACGTTAACTTGAGCTCCAGTGTCTAATTTGAAATTCACTTCGTTCTTAATTTCCAATGATTTTTGGTACCAGACTGATGCTTTATTTAAATCCATCGCGTCAACAGATTTACTTTTCCTAGGTAAATAAACTCTTAGTCGCTGTCTTCCGCTTAGTTCAACGGCGTACGAAGCAACACATTTTCGCCCAGTGATTTTTTCCACCGCACTATCGGCAGACCGTACCAAATGCGGAGCACTTCTTTGTCTCGTGTTTTCTCCCACATCGCTTGCCCTCTTTCACTTGCGTAATCTAGACGGGATTAGCCGCCATTATCGAGATGCTTCACACGCTTTTATTAGATCCATAGATTTCGCTAGTTTTATAACATTTCTGCATTATTCATTGGTTTTTCAAGTTATTTATTTAGTGATAAATTTTCGTTTCTCCATATTTTCGGGTTATCATCATTATGCCTTCCCGTTGTGTTGTTCCTAGAGACAAAGGATATTATGAAAAGTCACCATAAAGGAATACGACTAAGAAATGAAAATATGAATCCATTAATTAATTTGCTTGACAATGAAAATGCGAAGTTACTAAATAAATTTTTCAACTGGCTGGATGTTTGGAAAAGTTTGGGATAAACTACAGGGAATTTTACGAAAGAAACTCATCGTGCTGTTACTCACACAACTCATACTTTGTTGGAAATGAAGCAGTATTGTATCGAAGAACTGAAAATGAAATATTTTCTCTGTGGTAAAACACAAACTGATTCCTTAGGAGAGAGATTCGGAAAGTATAGATTTTTAGCCGGATCGCAATATCATGTTTCAGTGAGGCAAGTACTTGAATGCGAGTCCAAACTCAGATTACAAAACACTTTTTCTTTGAAATCTGGAACTTTTGTCAAATTAATATTGATGAGTTTAATGCTGTGTCTTCATGCGAAAAGAAAGATGAAGTAATTAATTACCTGAGTATTTATGTAATTAATGAGCATATTTTAGGCATTGAAAGTGTAATTCCAGTCTTAACATACCTTGCACGATATTGTGTTTATGCCATGTGCAAAAAACAGAAGCACTTTCAGTTGATAAAGTACTGATATGTGAAGATGCTTATCGCTTACTTTCAAGCACGGATAGACAACATTTAAAGTATCCTCAGATATTGTAATTATTATTGTGCATTTTTTATAGCAGTTCAAAAACTTCTTTCTGAGAAATACAAAAGTGAATTTTTAAAACTTAAACATCAAAGAAATTTTGCCCTGACTCTTGCATTTTTTATTATAAATAGGCTAGAATTACATAATTCAATTGATATACTGCTGAATATTGTGTGAAACAAATTTTGTGGGTGTGCGTAAATATTTTACTGAAATTTTAATGTTGTAAAAAAATTATAACTATAGAAAACCCTGTTTAAAAGGAAAACTACAATCACTACAGAAAGCAAATATTTAAAATAAAGTGTTTATATTTTAAAAATATTCCATTGCATTTAAAAACGTCAGATATTTTATTGAATATTTTTTGTAAACTTTTTGTTGGGTTTTAAAAGTTGTATTTTTTATTCATTATGCCTTAAGGGATAAATTTATGTTTACTTTTGACATCTGAAGGATCATGCCTTGTAACAGTTACTATGACTAGTAATATAAAAATTGTGAGCAAATTTAGTGATTAATTATTTTAATTTGAAACTTTAATTTTTTATGAAGTAACTGTCCTAAGGAGTTAAAAGTAGAATACTTATTTCATTACATAATATGTAGAATATCAAATACTGAGTAAATTTGATTCTTAATAGTGTGTACTGTTCTTAAATTTAAATATCAATGCTTTTCGCAAAAAAATCATTAAAAATCGTTTTATCGTGTTGAAACTTACATTTAGTCAATTTAGATTTTGTTCAATTTTATATTTGTTAATATCATGTAATCTGTTTGTTTAAAAGGTAAGGAAAGTTAAATTTCTAACTGATATAAAGCATTTAAAGATTAGTCTAAATATTAAGTAGCCTCTTTCATTCGTCTGAAATTTTATAATGCTGCTACATTAATGATATATACAAATAAGAATGTGCAATAATTTTGGAGTGAGAAATATGAGTTCCCCCTGTTAAGCATTTTGTTAAAGTAGTAGGTGAAACGAAAAATTTGATGCAGGGTGGAAATCAGCGAAAGAGACGCAAAGACAATACAGAAAAGTAAAAATTTTTGTTACTTCAAATTTAAAAACCATTTCTCCTTCAAAGAAATGATTTGCTTTTAGCAGCACCACACCTTTCTCAAATACTTTTGTCTTGAAAATAAATAACAATAAAAGAAAAAGGAAATATTTCATAGCCATATAAGCTTTGTAAAACACTATATAGCCGCTTGTAATTTTGTTTTAGACTGAATGTATAGCATGAGATGCCAGTTTCGTAGAATAGGTTTAAAAAAACGGTGTTTAGTAAGAAGCTAAGCTGTGCGAAGGCCGGTCTCCTAGCAGTGACGTATTAACTCAGCGCGCAGGCCTTATCTATCTCGACGGTGACGGTTTAGCGCGATGTTTGTTTTTTCTCAGGGTATATACGAAGATCTTGTTCTCCCGCATTTCGGTGGCTTGTGCTTTACTATGCTCGGCCGCCTTACATTCACTAATGATATTCTGCAGCTTTTTTTCGCTCTATTTGTCTCTCATATTAGCTGTTCCTGCAAACGCTTCTTTAACCGAGAGGCCTTGTACTATTTTATCAGGGAGCATTCTATCTAATGGTTGCCCATCAGAATCTATTATTGCGAAACGTAGGCTTGAGTAAAAGTCCGTGAATGTTTTTCCTTTCTCTTGCTCTATTTCCAGAAATGATCAATGATGCATAAATCTCATTCGGATAATCTACGAAGTATTTGTCGAATTCTTGTAGCACTTGTTTTAAAGACACTTCATTGCTGCCCGGTTCTGCCTTCAAATCAAACAATCGATATAGCTTTTCTAAATCGTCACCGCAAACATGTTGATAAAGCTCAGTTTTTGTGCTTTTTGACTTTTGGCTATATCTTAGAGCCTCGATATAGTCTTCAAAGTCTTTTTTTTCAGTGTCTCCAAGCCTCAGAAGGGTCCGATCCAGCGTCAAACGGTGACAACTTGGGCAAGTTATGCGCTATTTTGTTTCTAGGTTTTTCAGATGCAAGTAATCCTTAAAATGTATGCATTAAAGTCGTGAGCAAAGGAAATTCTGACACCATGTTACATATGTTGACTCTCAAACATAGATATTAGATTATTTACACTGCTGGCCACCCAAATTGCAACACCAAGAAAGACAAGAGATATCACAACAAAATTTATTTAGTAGATAACATGTTGACCAAGTATCAAATGATTAAATTTATAGACTTCTGTGAAGTGTAACTTCTTCCAAAATCAGTAGCCAGAGTAGCCACCATTGTTGGAGATCACCACTGCCACACGCCTCGGCATTGATTCAAAGAGACTTTGGAGGTGTTCTTGGGGTACAGCAGACGAAGCAGCTTCCACACGTTGCCAAAGTTTATCTGGTGTGGCAGGTTGGGATGTAATCTGGGTCAATCGTTCAGCAACCATGGACCACATGTTTTCTATCTGCGAAAGATCGAGAGAGCGAGCCGGCCAGGGAAGCAAATCAATCTGGCGATTGACGAAGAACACTTGGACAATGCGTGCCACATATGGTGGCGCATTATCCTGTTGAAATATGGCTGTGGGCAAGCCTTGAAGATAAAGGAAGGACAAGTGGCTCCAACACCTCGGAGATGTAGCACTGCCTGTTTAAAGTACCGGCGATGCGTACTAGAGGAGTGCGAGAGTGATATTCAATACCGCACCACACCATAATACCCGGTGCAGGACCAGTGTGGCAGTGCATAACGCAGCTGTTCAGCGTCCTCTCTCTACGGTGTCTCCAGACTCGAATCCGACCATCGTGGTGTTGCAGACAGAAGCATGACTTGTCAGTAAAGACAATTTCATTCCATTCTGCAGTCCACATCCTTCTTTCATCGGACCATTGGCGGCGAAGGCGTCTGTAGTTCTGCGTCAAGGATAAACGAAGCAATGGACGTCTTGCGGACGGACCACTCTGTTGTAAATAGCGTCGAATGGTACGCGCAGACACTGGATGAGGCGATACAGACTATTGCTATGGTTCCTGATGTGACTGAGCGATCCGTCACTGCACATACGCACAATGTTCCTGTCATTACGTAAGTGGTGCACGGAGGTGGATGCGATCGAACATGTCGGTCCGTCGTACTCTCCTGCATCCAACGGTCACATATCAGCATTACAGTTGTTTGTTTCGTCCAACACGACTATCAATTTCCCTGAAAGATAATCCACACTCTCGGTAGGCCGCTATCCTTCCTCTGCGAACTCGGATACTTTATTAAACGATGATCCCTATTTACTACGAGTCATAATTGATCTTTTTTTTTTGAAAAAACCACAAGAAACGCATAATTGCCGAACTTGAAATCATCGAAAACTCGAAGCCTTAAATAGCGCTTTGAAGAGGCGCCACAGGCGCGCGTGATGTGCGTCTGCGCTGAAATTCTAATCATTTGCATGTCTCACCTTCGCTGATGCATGCTGTAAATTTCATGTTATTTGCATGCTTCCTTCAGGGTATTGCATTTACGGTGGCCAGCAGTGTATTAGTAAGATTAAATTAGATAACTTGTACATGACGGTGACATTGACACTACATTGTCGGCGGCAAGTGTCGAGTGATAATCCGCAATTACTGTGCACTTGCCCGGGCCAATGTAAGGTCAGAGGCACTGCCATTTATCGGCCAGGACAGCAATGAATATCCAACAGGGAAATCTATGCTATAAAAGGCTGCCTTAAGAGGAACCAATAAGAAGAAAGTTAAAAAAAGAGGGAGCAAAAAGCACATATGAATAAGAGACTAGAGGGTGCAGACCAGGCACGGGAAGAAACATTCCTAAAAAAGCTGCGCCCATCAGGCGGCAGAGCTGTAAAGTCGCTGAACACTGGTAGTTCGACCCAGAGTTTGAATTCCGGCTAATGAACTGGCGGCATGGTAGCTTTCGTGGTTTTCGTCGTGTGTAATGTGTATACGAACCAGTTTCCATTAGAATATCCTGTATGAAGGCATCCCTCTTCTTAGGCAGACAGCCCTTGAGAACTTTGCCATAGTCAAATAAGCCAAACCAAGAAAGGACAGGCTCCACTTCATTATTCCCAGTCACAAAGGATGCCTAGGAGATTAATGGCAGGAGTTCAAAAGCAAAAATAACCAGATGATTAGAGCTATTAGCGTTAGAGGCGTGTTAGAGTCAACAGAGCTATGACCCTTGAAGCCAGTTCATTGACAAGAGTATATCAGACGTCAACAAAAATAAAAGCAAGTGAATATTTACCCTATTTCTGTAAATAACAATTTATTTTATGCACGAACCTCAGGCATCGGCGTGATGAAAAGTAATTGTGACAACTATTTGCACGTTACTATGAAAAGTTAAAACTCAATGAAGCATCTTTTGAATTGTAGTATGTTAAATGAAGTTTAATGTCTTAAAAGCACGAATTATGTATCACTAATGTACTACAAAAACTAAATGTGATCCTAAAGGTAAGTATTGTAAATGAAAATAAAAGCTAGCACATATTAATCAATTAGTTTAAAGTTAGGCTCATTAGTCAATGCTTGTGAAATTTAAGTCTGGAACAGGGAGTCTCTGGGGTCTAGTGTGTCTAATTCTTTTAACCATGTAGGTTCGGTTTATTTAATTATGGCAAAGCAATTGAGGGCTATCTGCCTAAGGAAAGGGATACCTTCATAGAAGACTTTCTGAGGAAAAATGGCTCTCATACACATCACATATGGGGAAAACCACGAAAACGCTCATGCAGCCAGTCCGTTCGCCGGGATTCGACTCTAGACTTCCAGTCTTCAGTGACTTTATCACTCGACTGTTGGTGGGCTATAACAATATAAGGAATTCGGTTACCAGGCAGTTACTGAAAAACTACATTTTTATGCACTTTTTACCCAATGCAATGCCCAAACGCAGGGTGAGAAAAACAGTTTAGGGAGTAAACATATGTTCTGTCACAAAAAATATATGCACTCAGAAGAAAACGAATTACTATCACGAGCCTTAATATGTACGTAGTGAGGAGATAAACAAAAGGTTAAAAATTCAGAACAAAAAATCGTTTTATTAATTTATGGCATGAAGAAGGTTACAAATCAGTAAGTACTATAGCCACCTCTGGCAGCTTACAAGCCGAAACACGGAGTGGCATCAATTCATATACGTCACCTATGACCCTCTGTGGAAGACCAAGCCATAAAGTTTGCAATTTGGCGGTTAATTCACCAGTATTTTGGGACGGTTGCAATTTCCTTCTAAGTATATTCCAGACGTGCTCTATTGGCAAGAGATCTGGTGACCTGTCAATGGGAGTACGTCATATCCTTAAAGACCTTGTTGGGAGATTCGCGGAGTATGTGAAAAAGCGCTGTCTTGCTGATAAATGGAACCTGAGAGACTTGATAGCACAGGCAGCACAACCGGCGTTAAAATGTCGTCCATGTAACTGAGAACTGTCATAATGCTTTGAAGGGTAACTAGAGGTGATCATGTGTCCCAGCAAATCACTTTCCACACTGTCACACCTTGTGTAATCGCCGTATGCTGCTCGACAACAAATGCCGCATCGGACTACTAGCCTGGCACCCTCCACACGCGTGTGCATTGGTCATCAGGATTGAGATTGACATCGCCGAAAATCACAACCCTCCATTAGCTCACACCCCAGCTTGCCCGAGTTCAGCAAAAATCCAGTCGACACTGCCTATGATGTGGGGTCAGTGGTAGGCGTCTTAATGGACGTTCGCCAGTCGTCTCCGAATGGTTTTCCTTGATACCACTGAATACCTGAAAGGTGGAAAATGGCGTCGAAGCGATGTTACCGACGTTGTTGGTGCAGAAGCGGCCGCTCTTCTGATTGCGCGATCCTCGCGCTCATTTGTAATCCTGGAACGCTCTAATCCTCCGCGACTGTAGATTATCTCTACCGTGATCCATTGTCGCCAACACTGAGCAACTACCATATCGCTTCGATCAAGGTGGGGACCGATTTAAATAAAATTTGTATAAAGTTTTTAACATAACTTCTGATTTCTGGCCGAATTATTGAATGTCAGAAAATGTTTTCGATTCATATGAGAATTATTTGAGAAATTTATTTGAAGTAAAAAAATTATTATTCATTGTTAAAAAATGATTTTTTAATTGAAAAACTTCATTGAAAATATGTTATTAAGACTAAAGAGATAAAAAAAATTTAAAAAAGTTTTATAAAATAAGATTTTATTCAAAACTGATAAAGTTCTTAATAAGCCAAAAGCAAAAAAAATAATTTATGGTATATTTTAATGGGAACAAGAGATTAATTAAGCTTCCTTGCAATAATCATGGCAATTTATATCGCGAATCGTAAAAGTGTAGGCACTTAAGTAACGAAATCAAATAGTCGGATTGCAATGTCAAAAATATATCAAGGGCGTCAATTTTCTTTTTTATTATTCATGATACAAATTTGTTAAGAATTTTTTTAATTTGTCAGAATTTTTTAAAGAATATTATTTACTCTCTTATTCTTATTAATATATATAACAAATTACGGTATTCTTCTGTTCTCGGGATCGGATTAAAAATGTATGTATGTATGTATGCATGTATATATGGATGAATGTGTTTATGTAGGCGTGTCGATATATATACGAATGTATGTATCTCTTTAGACATATATGCACACAGACACTTACACACGACATGCATACATACATTCTTGAATCCCTTCCGATAGCAGAATAGTATCAAAATTACTTTTCTTTTTTTTAATTTATTAATAATTTTATGAGTTAAGAATAAAAGCTTATTCTATAAAAAATCTTTATTTTTTTAAATTTCTTAAACAACTTCTAAATTAAATCCTTAATTCCTCTTCTGTTAACTTTCTAAACTAGTAACAAATTTCTTGTTTTTTTAGAACCAGTGTAAGACCGTTATCGTGTCAGTAGCGCGGGAAGAGTTCTCCCCGCGCTATTGAGGGTCATTACCTATTATCGTCACGGTTGGAGCGATGCTCGTTCCCTTAGGCATTTGGGTGTGAAAGTGAGACAAAAATCAGGGCTACGCCTTCTTCACGTATCTTTTAATTCTAATGAAAACACGAGACAGCCCGTTTCCAAGGAGATATTTAGAATGACAATATTCCGGGTCAAACCGTCCAGGAGTCTCCGTAAAAGTGCGAGATATTCCGGGTCAAACCGTCAAAGGGTTAAGAAGTTCTTTAAGCGACGTCTTTAAAATGGTTTGGAAACGTGCTCTTCCCATAGAAATATCAAAAGATTGGGGCAGATTTTCCTCTCTGACAGGTTCGTCGGATACGCTTTCGTAAGCTTCACAAAAGTTCATATTTTGATAAACGAGGTTCGTGACAATATCACTGATACGGTTAAAGTTGGTCATCATTTCTTCCCACTTCGTAATGGGAATGCTGAGGCTACTTTTTTCATCTCCTTGCGCAGAAAGCTGTTTCATAGTGAAATGGTCATCTTTATATGTAACCACAAAGTTCTTGGGCAATTCCAGATTGAGTGTCAGCAGGTCTGGTTCCTCCACTGTCATGTTGGTTGCGAAAATATTCAAACACCATGGCTCAAAGTTTACTCCTCATCTTGTTGGATATTAAGCTTTACCATATTTGGCATACTCTCGGATGTGCACAGTCACTTTTCTCTTGTAAATGCTGGGTCCCACAAAGACATTGTTTCCCATGTGAGTGAGCTCCTCTGGTATAGCCTCTTCAATAAAGAGTCCTTTGCGCTGAAAAAAAATAAATCAGTTAGTATAGAATGCATTAAAAATGGGGTCCCATACAATATAAACTTTAACATATAAACTTGTCGCAAAGTACATACTTTTTCTCGAAATGGGTGGTTTCTTCTGCTTTTCTTTTGACACAAGAGCTAGCTGATTCTCTTGGAACATCTTGGGTGCGGTCTTCATGGCTCAACACTTTATCATTCAAAGGCATAGATTCTTTCTCAGATAGTTTTTCCATCTGAAAAAAGTAAAGACAAATTAAATATACATTGTTCCACAATTTTTAAAGATTAAAATTCTAAAAAACAGTATATTTTCAAAAACTTACTTACCTCTTTGTTGTTTCGTAGCTGATCCATTCGAAGCGGTGAAGCAAAAGCAGTGACGGTGGTCGAAGCAAAAGCAGGTACACTCAGGGCGACAGCCAGGAAAGAAATGCGGAACGTTTCTCGGGCTAGCCTTATATCGGGTAGGAACTCTTTATTTCATCTGAACGGTGATTGGTTAAGAGACGGTGAGGTCATGTTTCAAAGAATCTGATTGGTCCACAGAAATGTATTCCTACACCTAAAGTAAAGGCACACAAAGGCGTGATACGGCAGACGCCATATTGTAAAAAAACATGCCCCAACAAGAAATGGCTGATGTCATTTTAAACACATGGTTCAAGAAGTCGTTGCCATAAACATAATCAAATAATGTCGTTGACACAAAAAGTAAAAACTTTGAGAACATAAAATCGTTGCCACAGAATAAAAACGAAACTATGCATGACGTCATTCCGTCCATCTACGTCACTTCCGGTTGTCCCGTGATCCAAGATGGTGGAAACCACGCCCCTTTCCTGTAACGTCACTTCCGCCTACTGAGTACCTGCGGTTACTACTGACGTGATTCATACGGACCTTAACATTAAATCTATTGATGTCTTAATTAAAAGAGTCAAAATTTGTTTGCCAAAATTGAACAGATTGATAATCGTGCTTTACAAATGCTGCCTGCCTATGATTCGTCGATCCCAAGTTCCTCAAAACGACCATGGTCTGTGATTGGACGGGAGTAGGGGATCTTCCCTCCTGCTAAAAGATTACAATACACCACCCCCAGCCTTTAGGCTTTTGAGACGTCATACGTGAAGGTTCTACTGCTCACAGCTCTCGAACTGCCAACCTGAACTTTACTTCCGTCAACAGTTTTCGCGTGCACATAAAAGGTTTCACACCGGTTCTCACGAACCATAGTGCTTGAAAAGGCCTTAGTGCATTTTACTAATCTCTACTTTACTATTTGATCTGATTTGTTTTTAATCATTTGACTCTGACATTATGTCGATTGTCAAACTTATTACTCGATTTCAAGATCTGGAAGCTGCTGCCCAGCACTCGGAACTCACTGGAGACGATTTGCTTGACTACAAATCCCTGTGGAAAATAACCCGATTCTTTACCACCCCGCTACTCAGCGAGGAACAGGAGAAAAGAGCTGAAGCGTCTAGATACGCTACCGAGGCGATTCAAGATTAGGTGCAGAATATGGAGTGGAGGATTCCCAATACGAGCGTTAAGAGACCGGCTAGCCCGGACACCGCAACAACTGAGGTAGAGAATAGATTCCAGAGACTTCCGGACTTGCCGAATAATGATAGCAACCCTGAACTGGATAACTTCACTCATAGTAATAATTTAGTGGTGCTATGAAACTGCAAGGTACGCAGAAGACGAGAGGCGCTAAAAAGGCCTAACAATCCTCTATCACATGATGTAGTTAACCCTAAAATCTCCCACGAGGTAGAAGCCAGCAGCCACGCTCATGTGGCGTCATCTATCGACCCAACGGAGAAGCCGGAGGCTAGTACTATAGTAAACTGCACTAAACGTAGGCGACCCGAACAGAGACTCGACGCATCAGGTGGTTCTTTAACGTTTATTCTCTACTCTACACGTATACACATATATACATATGTTCTATTATTAGGTGGACCAACCTTCAGCTTAGCTTACTGCATGAAAAACTCAAAACGATCACATTCCTTCCTCTTTCGTTTCTACCTTAGAATACATCTGCTGCCAAGCAGCGCCATCTACATTCTTTCTTTTTCTACACTCCCCACCTGTGAACTCTTAAGTTCACACATCCAAATTACATAATAAATCAATACTTATAAAATTAATCACAGCATTTAAAACACTGTTTAAACAACATCAAATTGCAAATAACAATTAAGTAACGTTTAAACACTTTAAATCAACTTACAGATTACTTACTAAAATAGAACCATGAATCAATTACACTAAATCAAAATTCACAATAATGATACAACTTAAATTTTACATATAACAACAATCAATATAGATACTCAGAAAATGATACATATTGAAATAACAGAATCAAATATTACAGTTACTCTTTACTTACTGATTATACACCTCAAGGTTGTACAGTAATTGTACTGGTCTCTTTAAATTGCCTGTTTGAGTCTTTACGAGACAGGAACGAACTTGACCATCTCTGCCAGGATAAGTTTCTATTATCTTACCTATTGTCCACAAATTCCTAGGGAAACGGTCGTCATGTACAAGCACAATATCATCAACTTTAAACTGACTGGACACTTTAGTAGGAGGACATAAATTCATAGATCGTAATGAAAGCAAGTAATGCTTCCTCCAACGATTCCAAAAGTGATTTAACAAGGTTTGTTGATGTTTATATCTTTTGATCAAGGAATTTCTAGACCCAGTCAGATCTTCTCTGGATACTCTTATAACTGGAAGAGAAAGTAAACGCTTACCTATTAAGAAATGAGCAGGAGTTAGTGGTGAGGGCTCTGAAGGGTCATCGTAAATATATGTTATGGGCCTTGAATTAATTATAGCTTCAATTTCTATAAAAACTGTTTCTAGCTCATTCAGACAGAGACTAGAACGCCCAACTATTTTTCTTAAACAAGTTTTGATCGTTCTAAAATGCCTTTCCCAGAACCCTCCCCACCATGCTCCCTTTTCAACAATAAATTTCCAAGTTATACCATGGGAGGAAAATAAATTTTGTACAGATGGATATTGAATACACTTCCAGATTTTTTGTAATTCGAGATCTGCGCGTTTGAATGTCCTTGCATTGTCCGAATATATCGTTGAGCACAATCCACGACGAGAAATAAACTTGCGGAAAGCAAGCATAAAATTCTCTACTGTCATAGAAGAGACCAGTTCTAAGTGCAGAGCTCGAGTAGTAGCACAAGTAAACAAAAGCAGATAATGTTTATCTTTGCTGTTCTGTGAGAAAAAGGGACCAGCATAATCAAGGCCTGTTACAGAAAATGGAGGTGATTGGAGAACACGATCAGCTGGTAAAGGAGCCATTTCTTGTGTACCGGCACGCACCTTATATCGTCTACACAAAAAGCACTTATTCAACGTAGATTTGACGAACTGGCGTCTCTTTATGATCCAAAACTTTGCTCTAATTTGGGCTAAGGTAGCTTCAACTCCAGCATGAAACAGTTTAATATGAGAGTCTAAAATTACTAGCTCACTATATCTATCCTTATAAGGTAACAGCAACGGATGTTTTTCTTCGAAATCAAGATCCGAGAATTGAAGTCTGCCCTTTAAACGCAGAAGAGCATTGGTATCCAATTCTGGGTTAAGTGAATAAATTGTAGATGTTTTATCTAAGAACTTTCCGCTTGAGAGATCTAGAATTTCTTTCGCAAAGTGTTTTCGCTGTGTAACTTTCACCCAGTAGAGCTCAGCTCTCGAAATCTCAACAGAACTTAACTGACCTTTGAATTTGATTGAATTCCGTTTTATATTGTTTATAAACCGCATAACATACGATGTAATCCGATACACCTTTAGAAGTCTACTGAATCGGGTTAAATTCAGTAATGCCGAAGTATTTGCGTCTTGAGCAGAAACCTGAAGAGACGTTTGCCCCCTTGTTTCTTTCTGAACGCTTTCCTCATCGACATTTATTTGTTGACTTTCTGGCCAAAAACTTTCCGGTTGAAGGAGCCATCTAGGTCCTTGTAGCCAAAGGGAACTTCTTACAAGGTTAAAGGCACTTTCTCCGCGTGATAACAGGTCAGCAGGATTTTCTTTCCCGCTGCAGTGAAACCAGCGTTCGGGATCTGTAAGTGACTGAATCTCCGAAACTCTGTTTGACACAAAGGGTTTCCAGTTTCTGGCACATCCCTTTATCCAGTAGAGAGATATTTGGCTATCACTCCAGAGAAATGTTTGATGGCACAGTTCAGGAAACAGTTTTTTCAAATACTTAAACAGTTTGGCAGCTACTAAAGCAGCCATTAATTCCAAACGAGGAAGAGTCATAATCTTGAGAGGAGCTACGCGAGCCTTAGCAACGATGAAACTGGTGCAAATGCTATTTTTCGAATTAAGATATCTAAAATACGCTACAGCGCCGTATGCTTTAGGGCTAGCATCAGCGAATACATGAAGACTAACATTAGATTTATCACAACTATCAAAATATTTTCTCGGAAAGGAAAAGTCTTCTAGCACCCTTAATTCGTCTTGCCAGTGAACAAAATCTTTAGTCATTTCTAATGGAAGAGTATCATCCCAGTTCACACCTAATGTCCAAATTTTTTGTAATAATATTTTCATTTTCATCAAAACAGGTTGAAACACTCCTATGGGATCGTAAACTCTGGCCATCGTTTGGAGAACAGTTCTTTTTGTGGCCTCAGTATAGTCATATAATTTTCCCAAAACCTCGTAATTTAGTCTGATCTTGTCTGCTTCGGGATTCCAGATCATGCCCAAACATTTTGACTCTTTCGCTAATTCTACATTATAACCCCTTTCAATCCACCAGGAATTAAGTTCCTCGGAATTTGACCTTAATTTTCTAAGATTCATCTCCGCATCTTTGAAAATCTTAACCGCGTCTGAGGATAATCGACATGCATCTTCAATAGTGTCTGCACCGTAATACAAATCGTCTACATATAACGAGGAATCTAACATTTCATAACTTTCCGAATTTGTGCTTTTATATTTTTTGATGTGGTATTTTATCGTCATCGCTAAAATTGCTGGACTGCAGCAAAGTCCGAATGGAAGACGTTTAAATCTCAAAACTTTATATTCTTCCTCACTATCTCCGAACCAAAGAAATTTTAAATAATCCCTATCCTTTTCTAAGATCCCTATCATTAAAAAGGCCTTAGCTATATCTCCGCTGAAAGCAATTTCGTATTTCCGAAATTTTAAAATTATGTCTAAAACCGTTGGGATTAAACTAGGTCCAATGTCTAAAAAATCATTTAAGGATTTTACTCCTTTAGTCCTAGAAGAGCTCGCGTCGTAAACGATTCTACAACTTGTAGTTTCTTTGGGTTTTATTATTTCCCTGTGCGGCATAAAATACGATGATTCGGTTATTTCCTGCGAACACTTCTCAACTATACCCTGTTTCATTTGTTCTTCAATTACGGATTTATACTGCTGATAAATCTCAGGATTTCTAAGTAGTCTAGTTTTGAGACATTCAAAGCGCTTTAATGCTACTCCGAAATTATTTTCTAATAGCCCTGCTTCCGATTTCCATAATAAGCCAACATGGTACCTATTACCTTCTAAGCGTATTTCTTTTTCAAAGCTCTCAATCATTTCCCTCTCCACATTAGTCATCGATGAGTGTTCGGTAATACCCATCAAATCTAAAGACCATAAGGATCTCAATGACTCAGTTACGCAGTTCATTATAGCAGTGTTTTGAGAAACTACTTCACTCTCTTGATCTTGGAGGCCAACTGGAACCCATCCAAACAGAGTAGAAATCGCATAAATTTCTTTCCCTAATTGGATCTTTTGCCCCCGTACTATCTTCCAGTAATAATCAACTCCTATTAAAATTCCGACACTCCTTTTAGCTACACCCGCAATTCGTAACCCGCACTCATACATCATTTGAAGTGTTTGTTTTGACGGCGTGGTCAACTGCGCCGCCGTAATGGTCTCAGTGACTAGACAGCTAATTTTTATTTCGTTCTTTTGCTTCGGATCCGAGATACAAAATTCGACAACTTTATACCTTTTAGGTACTGCGCATTTTATTCCGAAAGAATAAACAGACAGCGTTTCTTCTCCAATGAATTTTAACTTTAATTTCTTAACTACATTAATATGAACAAAACTTCGTGTTGCGCCGCAATCAAAAATTAAATTAGTTAACTCAGACCTACCGTCACAATGAGCTAACACTGAACATGTTTGCAACAAAGCATTTTTCTTACATGAATTATTACATGGAACAACAGAAAGCGTGTATTCTTTCGGGGAGTTTATTGGTTCATCTACGGAATTTTCTTGCGCGCTTTCGCATAATTCTTTTATATTCTGATTTGAAGGCGTTCGCGTTTTGTTACGATTTGAACTATTCATACATAGTGACTCATGATGCGATTTAAACCCGCATTTTAAACAGTTAGTTTTATTCCTACATGATTTCCAAATATGATACTTTCGAAAACAAATAAAGCATCTATTTTCGTTACGTAACTTAGACATTTTTTCTTTAATGCTTTTATCACAAGAAAATGAATTGTGGGACTTTTCGCAGAAGATGCATGCGCGATTATCAACAGTATTAAAACTAGCAGCCGTAGGTACATTTCTATGAAATTTTTTATAATCGTGCTTAGTATGTTCGAAACGTGGAGGCAAGGTATTTCTTTTTTCTTGTACTAGTAAACTTGACGCTTCACGACATTCAATTTCTCGTTTTATGAAGTCCAACAAATCTGATACATTAATTTCTTCGTTTGGTCTTTTCCTTCGATTAAATTCCAGAACGAATTCTTCTGGAATTGTTTTTAACAACACAGGTATTAATAACTGACCAAATGAACCTTTAGTAACACCTTGCGCTTCCAAATTCCGAACTGCCATTTCGATTTCATCATATAACCTACGTAAAGCTTTAATATTATTTGAATTCTTTACTGGTTCTAAATTTAACAGCTTATTCATGAATTGACTGATTATTATCTCTTTTTTCCCGAATCTTTCCTTCAAAGTTTTTATACTCTCATCATAATTTTTTTCGTTTAATTCTAATGAAGATACTACGTTACTCGCAGCATCTATGAGCAATGTTTTCAGATACGCGAATTTTTCTATCTTACTAAGGCTTTCATTTTTGTCTATAATGCTTTCATAACTGTTCCAAAAGTCCGTGAACTTTTTAGGATCACCTGAATATTTTTCTAACACCAGGTTTGGAAGTTTTGCAGTACTTTGTACATTTTTCAGTCTAACCAAGTTTTGTTCAGGATCTTTAATACTTATTTTAGCCTCTTCTAACACTCGATTAATTCGTTTAATAGTTCGAGAACATTTTTCCTGATATTCCTCAGAACTAATTACATCCGCTTCTAAAGAATCTATCTCAATTATGGAATGAATTGTCTCGTCTAATTCTTTTAAATTACGTTTCTTTTCTATTAACAATTCATGTCCTTCGCTTAATTCATCTGTATCTTTATTTGCTAAACTAGATGTGAGTTTTCAGTCTTAGTCTGTAGTATGGGATGTAGTGCGAGGTTGGGTGATAATTGTAATATTTAGGACTGGATTCTTGACAGTGATTTTACCTGTGTGCACCGATGAATTTTGAAATGGCATTTATCCGCCAACCTAAATGTACAAAGCATCTAACATGCAACTTTGGAATGTCTTTGGAGTATACTCAACTATTCATTTAGTTATATTCAATTTATATTTTGGGTGTGGTGCTGAGGGATAGCTGTTGGTATAGTAAACTGCACTAAACGTAGGCGACCCGTACAGAGACTCGACGCATCAGGTGGTTCTTTAACGTTTATTCTATACTCTACACGTATACACATATATACATATGTCCTATTATTAGGTGGACCAACCTTCAGCTTACTGTATGAAAAACTCAAAACGATCACATTCCTTCCTCTTTCGTTTCTACCTTAGAATACATCTGCTGCCAAGCAGCGCCATCTACATTCTTTCTTTTTCTACAAGTACGTCACAGACGGAAAACCTGGTGCGGCCAATTGGTAGAGCAGTTGAGCTCACGTGCCCGGGCGGGCCAATCACCGATGTTCAAGCTGCAGAAGATGGTAATACCCTTACAGAAGGGAAGTTCCCATTCCCAGATCGGCCGGCTAAAATGCCGCCAATCTGTATCAGAGACTGCAAATACAGTTGGAAAGTCTTTGCAGAAATGGTCGAAAATGAAGGACTTATAGACTTCACAGGAAAAAAGAAGGGCGAAGGAAACTTTGAAATTCATACCAAGAATTCTGACACTTTTCGAAAGATGACGAAGCTTTTTGATGACCACCAGTTGTCATATCACTCCTTCCTTCTCCCTGAGGAGAAAAATCTTAAGGTGATGATAACGCAACCTTCCTATACACGCTGACCCTGTTGACATACAAGAAAAACTCAGGGAAAAAGATTTTGAAGCTATTAAAGTGGAACAGCTTACGAAGGGCAGAGGACCCGACAGGGTTACGATGCCTCTATTTTTGGTCACCCTACCCAAGACCCCCAAAAATTCAGAAATTTATCAGCTGAAATTTCTTATGTATATACACATAAAACTTGAAAGGTATCGTGGTCGGCGAGGGCCGACACAATGTTTCAGGTGCCAGCGATTTCATCACGCGAACAGCGTGTCATCACCCGCCTCGCTGTGGCAAATGCGCCGGAGATCACGAGAGCAGGGACTGCCCTGAACCTAAAGATTCCGAACCCAAGTGCCGTAACTGTCTCGGGAAACACACCAGTCATTGGAAGAGTGTGAGGCATACCCCAAACAGAAACCAAACACTCCCAAATTTGAGGAGAGAGTTATTATCAACAAATCGTACACCCAGGCTGCAAAAACCGACATTATCGCGGGAAAAATACAAAAAGCGGTCACAGACGCTCAGCAAGTAATGAAACATCTTGCTGATCTAATCGCCCTATTACATCAATCAACTAACATGGCCACAGCGCCAAACACAGTGAGGCCTGAAATAGTAAACTACTATGGATCATAGGTCTCCTTCCAAAATGACCCCTGTGACTATTTTAAATTGGAATGCGCAGAACTTATCATCAAAAATCGAGAAATTGCAGGATTTCCTATTTACCTACAACATAGACATCGCGCTCATCACAGAAACGCATACAACCCCAGCTCAATCACTAAGCATTGCAAATTATCGCTGCTATCGTTGCGACAGAGTAAGGCACAGAGTTGGTGGAGACCTTATATAAGTCAAACGAAGTCTGGAGTCATGTTTTTATGATTCCGATAATACTCGTGGCTTCGAAAGGAATAGAGCCATTGTCCGTATTCCAAACTAGGGAAATATGGTATTATGTGCGTTTTATAACACCCATAACACCCCTGACCTCAGATTGCAGGATCATCAGTTACGCAACTTGCTCAGCAGCCCCTTTCCTACTCTTGTTGGTGGTGATCTCAACGCCAAACATGTTAGCTGGGGATGCCGCCGGTCTAATAAAAACGGAGAAATTCTTCCCAATTTCCTATACAACAATCCGTTCTACATTAACCCCCCCCGAAGATTATACATTCTGTCCCACTAACCCAAGGCACTACCCTGACATTTTAGACCTCTTTCTTACCTCAGAAAGTCTCCCGATTAGCATTGAAGTCATCAATGATCTCTCCTCCGATCATATGCCAGTAATTGCGCATATTGGAATAAGTAAACCTGACGTAAATAATACGTACAAAGTCACGGACTGGAGCACCTTTCGAAACCATCTTAACCAACATCCCCCTGTCACTGTTCCCCTTAAAACAATCAGAGATATCGATCAGACAATTTTAAATGTCAACAAGTGCATAGAAAATGCCCTTAAAAATTCTACCACGGAATTCTCCAGCAAAATTCATCATTTCAAGCTCCCGCATAGCATTAAAACCATCATCCAAACACGTAAGAATCTGCGCAAAATCTACACATACTCACGTGATCCAGCCATCAAATCGGAAATTAATTAATAAACTCAAAAGGAACATCAAAGGCATGATTGAAGAATACCGCATCAAACTCTGGAATGACAAAATAGAAAAGCTTAATGCAGAGGATGGTGAGTTCTGGAAATCTGTGGGGGCCCTCAAAGCAAATAGAAATAGCAACAAGCCACTTCAGGTCGACTCAGGGTACATCTACAGCAATAAGGAAAAAGCAGATGCGTTTGCAAATTACTTTGCTAAGCAAGTCACGCCTAATTATAGCCCCTCGGATATAAAGTTTATAAGCATTGTCAACACTTTTGTTGATAGCTGGCTGAGTCAACCCAGTGCTACTAACCTCCCTGTCTTCACTTCCCCACCTGAAATCAACTCTATCATTTCTAAACTTCACAATAGGAAGGCCCCAGGCAAAGATAAAATCTCTAATACAATGATTAAGTAACTCCCCAATAATATCGTTATCAAACTCTGTAGCATCTATAACCCATGTCTTTACTTGAGCTATTTCCCGACGGAGTGGAAGCAAGCAGTTGTAATCCTCATCCCCAAGCCGGAGAAAGATACCATTAAAGTGGATGGATTCCGCCCTATTAGCCTGCTCCCTGCCTTGGGTAAAATACTTGAAAGGATAATCATTAATAGAATGCAACCTGCCCTGAGCACCCTCCCAAACCACCAATTTGGTTTTCGGAAGGGATTATCCACTACTATGCAGCTAGTTAGGATTGTGGAATTTGTGAGCGCTGCTATACGCAAGCATCAAACAACTGCTTTTCTTATGCTAGACGTGGCGAAAGCGCTTGGTCGCGTCTGGCATAACGGCCTCACTTACAAGCTTGCCTCCCTGGATCTTTCTAGGGAAATGGTTAAGATCCTGCATTCCTTTCTTAATAACCGTTCCTTCTGTCTAAGACAGGGAGACCATCTTTCTGAAAACATCTTAATCAAAAGCGGCGTCCCAAAGGGTAGTATTTTGGGACTAATTCTCTATTTAATTTATGTAAAAGACTTTCCCATGCTTGACAACACAAACTGTATCACTGCCTGTTACGCGGATGACACCGGAATTCTCTCCAGCTCTCTTAATCCCAAGTATGCCATCACAATCATCCAGACATTCACACACGAGATCAAGGTATGGTGTCAGAAATGGAGGACTTCAATAAATCCAAATGTATGCAAATCGAAACTTGTTCTCATACGGCGCCATAGAAGGAAAAATGTTGATATTGATGTCACCTTGTTAAATGAAAAAGTTCCCAAATAAATCAGGCCACTTATTTAGGTGTCTGTTTCAACGGCTCGCTCACATGGAATAAACATATATCCATGGCTCTTGGAAAAGCTATCAGAGTTTCCAGGAAGCTAAATTCACTTACTAACACCTCGTCCCCACTTGACTTAATACGCAAAAAACGCATTTACACCTCCATTCTAAGACCTATCCTCATATATGCCTCCCCTGTCTGGAGCACTGCCTCCAACAGTGATATACACTCCAAGCCTTCCAGAACAATTATCTGCGTAAACTCACAGGAGCCCCTTGGTTCGTCCGAAAATAAACAACTTCACAGGGATCTCAAAATTCAATATCTGGCAACCTTCATAAATAAACTCAATAGTAACTTCTACAATAAAGCAATTTCCAATGAAGACGTTAACTATTCGGACAATTTTAAGTATGAACTTCTTGAAATAGACATAAATTTAGGATCTTACGCTACTCATTATTTTAGAAACCAAGTATAATATTAAAAAATTTTCTCTTGGGAGGGTGATCGCTTACGGGACTGATGTCCGTGAGGCAGAATCTGTTCTCCCGCAGTTACTCTCTCTCTCTTAATTGGCTCCCACCTGCGCTACCACACATTTACGCACTTATTTTCCCGCATGGTTAAATGCAGTTTCACCTCACACTGGCCTGGGCCATCTCCTCATATACAACCTGCAGTTCCTAATTATTCTCCTAGCCTTCACTCGAGCTTCGGATTTGCTTCGCGTTGGTTGTTTCGTGAAAGCGCTCCCGTACCTCTTATCTTGACTACTGTGTAAGTGTATTTTCTCTTGACTTCATGTTAGACATGCCTTGCTGCGAACATCGTTAGGATCTTCGAACGGTTTAGGTCGTCATATATGGAGTACGATTTTATCAGGAATAGAGACATTATTGAAAAAATTATAAAGAATGGCACTTCAGATGAACGAAATGACGTTTACGCAAAATTATGCGTACAACGAAATTTCTACTTAAATGGAAAAGCCCAAACCGACAGAATTAACCAACCTAATTGAAGTTTTTTAAATAGTTTGCGAAAATGAAAATTTAGATCAAATTATAATCAAAAATTAGCTAAAGAACTCAACTTAAATAATATCAATCAGGATACCAACCCCAACCCAAACGAAGTGTGGAAACAGCCCAGGAAATTTCACAAACGTAACTTAAGTGAAGATAGCAACATTTCCGCCACCTCAGTTAAAAATAAATTTGCACATCTAAATGACGATGGTTTAATGGATACGCAAATAGTTAACTCGCAAAATTCTCAAGCCCCACCAAATATTGAAAATAATTTCATCCACCCCATAAAAACTGCCAATATGATCCCACCCATCATCATATCAGATGTTAATGATTGGAAATCGCTGCATGACGATATCAAAAAGATTACGGAAGAATGCAGTCTCAAAGGACCAGATATCCACGTTAAAGTCAAGACCCCAGATGACTACAGACAAGTGACCAAATATCTATATGACCGCACCATACCGTATCATACCTTTCCTCTGCCAATTGATAAACCTATCAAGGTTGTTATAAAAAATTACCCACCCTTGCCAAAACTGAGGATATTTTTTAAGAACTCAAAGAAAACTATATCCCGGTTCTCACAGTAAGACAGATGAAAAAATAGAGAATGAGATAATAAAGCTTCCAACTTTCCTCGTTGAGGTTAAAAGGAGCATTGAGGGAAAGCGAATCTACTATGTTAAGCACATCCTTGACCTAGGTGTGTCAATCTCTACATTTAAGTCATCGCCCGGCCCGAAGCAGTGTCACAACTGCCAAAGGTACTGGCATAGCAAGGGTCATTGAAGCACAAGACTAGATGTCTTAAGCGCGGGGAGAATCACGTCACGTATACATGTACCAAAGACCGGAATTTGCCGGGAAAGTGCTGTTCGTGCAGAAGACCGCATATTTAATCGTATCGTGGGTGTGATATGCACCCGGAAAACATCAAGCAACGTGTTTCCGCCGTTTTTTGAAATACTTCCAAAGAAAACAACGTCATAAATCTTAACGAATTTCCACCCCTTCCTACCAAAACTTCCACCCAAAGCAGCAAGTCGCAAGAAAGCGAAAGAGCTCCCGCGCCAGCCAATCAGAACACTCCGACCTCAAGAGACTCTCAAAACTCCACCCAGGAATTCCTAGTATGGATCAAAAATTTATTTAATCAAGGCAAATCACTTTTTGAGAGATTTATAAAATCCAAATTCAATTCTGGATAAAATCCAAATTGGCTTTGAATCATTTGAATTAATATCTAAGATTAATTATGAATTTTAGACCCATCAACAACAACTTAAGATTCCAAACCATTGCTAATAGCAGTATTAACATCGCATACTTCAGCGCCAACGGCATTCGACATAAGAAAGTCGAAATTCAGAATTACTTGAACAAGAATGACATAAACATCTTCCTTGCAAACGAATCTCACCATCGACCTTGTGATAAATTCTCTATCCAGGGCTACAAATGCTATCGAAATGATAGAACTTTCAACAGAGGTGAAGACACACTGGCCCTCATTAAAAAACACCTGGAATCAACCAACTACAACTTGACAGGAAATACCAATATACAGAATACGGCCATCATAGTTCATTCCCGAACTAATGAACCGATCGTGATTATTTCTGCTTATAACCCACCCAACAGTGTGATCAATATCAGCGATCTTCAAAGTTTCAGTGCCATCACACTCCCAGTTATCATCGCCGGAGACCTGAACGCCAAACATCCTGCCTGGAATGCAAGAAAGACTAATACCAACGGTAACACCCTTTATAATTTTGCACAGAATAATGATATTCAAATTTACGGACCCACCTCCCCAACGAGATATCATCATACAGGTACCGGAGAAGTTTTGGATATCGACCTCATGAAAAATATCCAGCAAATACCATTTCTTCATGTTAAACATCAGCTGCAGTCGGATCACCTGCCAGTTAACTTTACCCTATTACGGCTTTGAAAATTCACTTCCACTTGAAGAAAGTAACTAACTGGAATAAATTTCTCGAAAATCTCGATAAACTTCCCGCATATCCGCCACTAGCCAATATGGCGCACATAGAAGAACAAATCACTAAAATCAACGCGCGCATCAAAACTGCATTGGGTAAATCAACCCATATAGAAGAGTACAAAAAACCTAAACTTCCAGAAAATATCCTGAATAAAATAAAAGAGAAAAACCGCATAGCGAAACGCTGGAGAATAACTGCCGATCCAAGAATCAAGAATCAGCTCAATAGAAAAATTCGCGAAGTACAAAATTCTCTAAATGAGTACCGCTCCGAAAAATGGGAGGAACTACTAGAAAGCATGGAGTATAGCCACACTGCCGTATGGAACATAGCAAGAGCACTTAGAAATTCATGCAACTCTACTATCGGCCCTATTGCTACTCCTAATGGTGCAGTCTATTCTGAACGAGATATCACGGAACGCTACGCACTTAGAGCATGAGTTTACTAATAATGCCTCCCAGGATGACGAAATCGAGGAAGAATTCACTAATTTTACCATGCATCTGCAAGATACAATAAGCACAGTGCACATTACCCCTACCTCTCCGAATGAAATTATTCAAATTATCAAAAAGCTAAAACCAAGAAAAGCCCCCGGATTCGACGGGATTTCTGACAATATCCTCAAAATTATTCCCAAAATATTATCTCACCAATATAATCAACGCCAGCCTTAGACTGAATAACTTTCCGCAACAGTGGACGCATGCCAACATCATCACTTTTCTTAAACCCGGAAAAAAAAACCCAAAATCCAAATTCATATCGACCCATCAGTCTGCTCCCCAGCATGGGCAAAGTTTTCGAGAGAATTTTACAGAGAAGACTGCAAAATGATTTAGCAGAAAATAATATCTTAAGTAAAGATCAGTATGGCTTCCGTGCGGGTCACAGTACTACCCACCAACTCCTCAACGTTACATGTTACAGAATGTATTGCAGACGCATTTACTAAAAAAATGTAGTAGCAAGTTGCTTCATAGATCTAGAGAAAGCCTTCGACAAGGTTTGGCATGAAGGTTTACTCTTCAAGCTACACCTTGTCCGACTCCCCATGAACTTCATCAAAATTTTAAAGAGTTACCTCAAAAATAGCACATTTCAAGTAAAGATCAATAACACGTTATCTTCAAGAAAAAATATCAAAAGTGGCGTCCCCCAAGGTAGTGTCCTTTCCCCCAGCCTTTTCAACACCTACACCAACGATATGCCAGTTCCTTTAAATAGTAAAATTGTCAAATATGCTGACGATACCGCAATCTTAACCAGATCATTAAGACCTCAAGTTGCAATAGACAGGTTGGAAAATGCAGTAAACATAATAGCAAATTATTTCAAGGTCTGGAAATTAAAAATAAATCCCTCCAAAAGCCAAATATTATTATTTCGACGATATAAAAAATTTGTGCCAGTAAACATCAATATCAATATAAACGGTCAACAACTCCCAATAGTAAACAGCACAAAATATCTGGGAGTGAGATTCGACTCTCAACTGCTCTTTAAAGAACACACAGAACAAGCCTTCAATAAAGAAATAAGAGCTAAAATTTCTCTTCAACCTCTAATCGGCCGAAAATCAAAGTTAACAGTGCAGCTAAAAAGAAGAGTATATATGATGCTCATACGCCCCATGCTTTTATAGTGTCGTCCGATTGTTGTAGTGCAGTCCAGTTCTGTTTGCACTGCAAGGTACTTTGAGGAACTAGGCTGGTACATGGGCCCCGGCTCGGTGTACCGTAAAAAGGCCTAGCGTGCCTTGTGGCTATTGCTTGCATTTATTTTACTGTGAATTCCTGCGATTTTGATACATCATGGCTGAAAAGCTATTTGATTTCCTTAGCTCTCTCACCACGGACATTGAAGCCAGAGGTGATGAATCCACTGCTGCACAGAAAGAAGAGCTTGAACTTCTCTATGCTATCAGGGATGCTGTTAGCGGTCTTTTACTTCAACGACGGAAAATACCTGAAAAACACGATGCTCTCCTGCCCGTTCCAGTTATTAAAACCAACGCAAGACGAGCTGAAAGTCCTGCCAGGTCTGATGAAGACGTAACGAAATTCAAAGCCCTCGATGAGAGCTCTGACTCCCATGGAGAACCCAGAGGTGACTTCACTGTAAGGACCAGAAAACCTGTCAGGAAAAGTATGAACCCAAAAAATCCGAATATTCCAGATACTTCAAAGGATAAAACGCAAGAAAAAGCTGCTAAACCTAGCGAAAACGATGCGATGGGCGTAGCCCCGCCCAGCGATGGTGTTCAGCCAGTGCAGCCAGTACTAACAGCCAATCAAAATTCAGGAGGAAGAAGACCTCCACCAATCATGGTTAAAGTCGAAAAAAATAATTTCTCACATATCAAGAAACTACTTCTAAGTCATAATCTCACCAGCGAAAGAGACTACTATGGACAATTAATTCAGGGAGGTTACAAAATCCAAGCTAAAGTGCCTGCAACTTACAGACAGATTGTCAAAGTTTTCACTGACGAATCTATTCTCTTTCACTGCTACGAATTACCTGAGAGCAAAAACATGAAAGTGGTTATACGCAGTCTACCCACTTATTACCAACCTCAAGAAATAGAAGAAGCACTAAAACTCAAAGGATATGACGTTCTATGCGTCAATCAACTCAAAAGACGCAGAGAGGGAGAAATTCTAAACCGTCCTCTGTTTATTGTCACGTTTTCACGTAGTGAAAAAAGCAAAGAAATCCTCTAGGAGCGCTTCCTTCTCGGAATGAAAATCTCGATTGAAGCTTACAAAGGTAGAGCGGGACCCTTGCAGTGTTATCGCTGCCAAGGGTTCCATCATGCCCAATCCAACTGCCATCATGATCCTAAATGCGTGAAATGTGGTGGAGATCACAACTCATATCAGTGCACCAAGGATAAAGCCACCCCACCGAAGTGTGCCAATTGCTTAAAAGAAGGACATACAGCAAACTACCGTGGTTGTGAGAAATTTCCCAAGCCCAAGACCACCCAACCTACAAAAACATAAGCAGATAGATTTGTAACCAACAAGTCGTTCGCTCAGGCTTTAAACTCAGGACTTGCACCCGAATCAATTAATGAAGCAAAGGAAGTTCTAAACGAACTTAAAATGTTTGTTGCCCTCATTAAAGACTCTGACTACCTTTCTTATGCAAACAACTCGCAAATCAGAATTCTACTACATCTCAAGACTGTGCTAAAATGAATTCTAATAATGGATAGATTTCTCCGACCACTTACACCAATTTCTTGCGCAGTGTGGAATGCCAACAGCCTACACATCCGTATGCACGAACTTAGTAACTTTTTCTACGCGCATGATATAGATATAGGGATTATTACGGAAACACATGCCCAGGCATGCCCCCGTTTATCCATCCCTAACTATCGTTCCTACTGATGCGATCGTACAAGTCATCGCGGTGGTAGTGTTGTGATACATGTCAAAAGATCCTACCAGTCCTGCCTGATTAAGGAATGCAAAGATAATAGCAGCGAATCTATAACTGTGTCAGTCACACTTCCTTCATGTGGAAATATTCATTTCTGTGGATTTTACAACCCTCCAAACAGTAGACTCAGTGACTCAATTCTAGATACTCTCCTCCCCAGTGATTCCCCTGTCATTTTGGCTGGAGATCTTAACGCGAAGCATTCTGCTTGGAACTGTCGTCGCAGTAATGCGAACGGAAAGATTTTGTATGACTATATCCTCAACCACCCTGTAGTTATTCATGCACCAAATGAATATACTTATCGCCCAAATAGAATTGAAAGATCGGACATTTTGGATATTTTTCTATCTACAATGACTATGCCGAAGTTACTCACGGTAGAGCATGAGATGACATTTGATCACCTTCCTGTTATTGCATCGCTAGGTGTCTCAAAACCAAGCTGTGTACATACTAAGACTGTTACTGATTGGTGTTTATTTGAAAATTTACTGAAAAATAGAATTGTGCATTTTAATGATTTAAGTACTGTGACTGGAATTGATTCTGCTATTAATTCGTTCACCTCGCATATTAAATCAGCCTGCGAGGAAGCTAGTGACAAAATTCCCATCAGCGATAATTTGTATCGTCTGCCTAAAAATATCAGATATATGATGAGACAGAGTAATAGGCTTTGGAAATCTTATCACGTGACTTAAGACTCGTCTACCAAGCGAGAGTACAACAGAATCAACAAAAGAATCAGCAAGGCCATTAAACTTTATAAAGAAGAGCTATGGACGGAAAAAATGATCAATTTAAATGTTAAAGATGGCCCTTCTGGACCTTAATTAAAAATTTGAAGAACTTCTCTGCGAAACGCCCTCTTTATTATAATAACTCTGGCGCCACATCTAGTGAGGAAAAAGCGGATGTGTTTGCGTCCCACCTCCATACTCTGTTGATGCCTAACGATTGGCCCGTAAACTCTGATTCTGAAATGGAAACACTCATCAAAGTTAGAGACTGGCTTAATGCCCCAACTGTTAAAAATATCGGAGATTTAACTACTCCTGTTGAAGGTTCAGAAATTATAAGAAAATTACATCCAAAGAAAGCACCAGGAATCGACTGTATCACTAATAACACTTTAAAGCATCTCCCGAGTAACGTCATTACCAAAATTACTAGCATTTTCAACGCATGCATCTCAAATTCTTATTACTCCAGTCCCTGGAAAATTGCAAAGATAATTATGATTCTCAAACCTGAGGAAAATCAACTTCAACCAGACGGATTTCGTCCAATAAGCCTCCTTCCTAGCCTGAGCAAAGTCTTTGAAAGAACTTTACTTGACAAAATGAAATCTTATCTCAATCTACTGCCTCCTGAACAGTTCGGATTCAGAGCTCACCTCTCAACTTCTAAACAGCTTGTACGACTGACTGAGTTCATAGGCTCAGCTCTTCATTGCACTCAAAATCTTGCGATCCTCATGCTGGACGTAGCGAAAGCCTTCGACCGCGTCTGGCATGAGGGTCTCACAGCGAAATTAATCGACTTTAAACGTGAGCTTCTTCTTATCATTTTCTCCTATATCACCAGCAGAAAATTGGTGGTTTCTGTTCACGGTGCCTTCTCTTCAGAACGTCCACTTCACAGTGGAATTCCCCAAGGAAGTGTTTTGGGACCAATTTTCTATCTCTTCTATGTGGCGGACTTTCTCTCTGCACTCCATAACAATAACTCAATCTTAGCATGTTACGCAGAAGAAATCCGCTAACGTAAATCACGCTGTTAAAAAACTTCAAGATCACATCCCTCTCATCGAGAACTGGTGCAGAAATTGGAAAGTACAGATTAATGCATCCAAGTCGCAACTTCTCATCATCAGAAAAAAGAAGAAGAGAAAGAACCTCAAGAGACAACTTCTACTATTCAATGAACCCATCCCTACTGTGACTCATGCTAAGTACTTAGGAGTTACCTTGAATAGTAAAATGACTTGGACTAACCACATTAATAATGTGAGAAACAAAACCATCTATGTGATGAAATGCTTATATCTTATGTTAGGACGTTTTTCTAAACTCGGCCTTACAAAAAAGAGATTAATTTACCTTTCAATTATGCGTCCTATTATGACGTATGCCTCGCCAGCCTGGACTACTGTGTCAAAAACGGACTTAAATAAGTTGCAGGTTGTGCAAAACCGCTTTTTAAGACTAATAACTAGTGCTCATTATTTTGTGAAGAATAAAGTGCTTCACAAGAACTTACACATCGCGCCACTGGATATTTTCCTACGTAAAACTAATGACAAATTCTTCAGGAAAGCTAAAGACTGTGAACATTTGAATTTATTTAATATATTTCACTACGAAATATTAGATGAGGACAGACATCTGCGTGCATTTGTTGCTTTCATCCTGAATAACAATCAGAACTTTTCAACGTAACTGCTATTATTTATTATTCTAGTGACCTCTGGAACTCTAAAGCGAAGCAGCATTCATCAGAGCCAGCACTTGGGAGGGTGGCATCCCACGTGACCAGTTCATACCGACATTCAGATATTTTTCCAGCTTTCCTGAAATAATGCACATATGTAAATAACCTTTATTCAACCAAGAAGAGTGTTCCTTTACCTATTTTATTTGCATTTATTTAATAATTTTCTTGTATTTTGTTTATCCCGTTACTTATTGAAAAATACTTCAGCACCAATCAGATGTCATCTCAGAGCTCACATGACTCTGGTCATACCCCCTTTTCTCCATCTCAGTTTCCTGCACATACTTTTATATGCAATGCCGATTTGGGCTACAGTGTTCAAGAAATATCGCCAAAAATTACAAGTCTTTCAGAATAAAATTCTAAGAGAAATTGTTGACGCCCCTGGTTTGTGAGAAACCTCCAAATTCACAGAGAGCTCAAAATTTGCCCAATAGCAGATCAAATAATCACGACCAGCCATAACTTCTTCACCAAAATAGAAATTCGCAATACGAACACCTCAAGGAACTAATAAATTATGACCCAACCCTGGAGAATAAAGTTAAACGTCCAGGAGGGATATTTCACAATCCCAGATGGTGATTTTCAGTGTATATAGTGCTTATGTACTTTGTTTTTCCTTACAAAGATGAACTTCGTTTTTTCGTATCCTTGCAAAGTTTAAGCAATGTAAATAGTGTTAAAGAGACTTTGTTTTATTGGCAAAGCATGGACTTTGTTATTGTGTTTAATAATTACTTGCAAAGCTCAACTGTACATAGTGTAAATTAACTTAGGGATGATTTGTAAAGTATTCCGAAAACTTAGAACCCAACTGTGTACTGAAATGTACAAGCAATTATAAAGAACTAGTATCAAGTACTCCCATAATGAAAATTAGCTCATGCAAATCTCCATATGTAATCTAAATAAATCTTATTAAAATCGTACTCCCAGTCAGGTATTCCCGCAAAAAAATTAATACAGTCTTCAAAACTTTCATAAGAAGATTTAGCCGAAGCTGCTCCTCTCAGAGTCTGTACTTGGGTGGGTGACCACCCACGTGACAGGCGCCGGCCAGTCACCACCAACTCCCAGCTCGACGGCTTTCCCAGTTATATTACGAAAATACGTGCTTCCACGCACAGCCGCAGGTTTGCGATTGCGATTTTTGGGCACTGCGTGCTCTTTTTCGCTGTGATCATGGACAAAGTGCAGTTAGTTTTTCAGCAGTTAATTACTGAATTAGAACAGGAGGGGCGCGACTTAGGTACGTTTACACAAAATAAGGAAAGACATTTGCATTTCTTTAAACAAATGCTACGCTGCATTGAGGTTTAAAATACTAATGCATGCGAGGATGTAATGGATATTATTCCACTCGGGGATTCACGGGTTGGAATTGAGGCAAAAAATGACGAAAATATGCAAAAATCGGACAATGAAAGATCTAGAAGTCCAATAAAATTACATGAAGGGGAAATATAGGGATTTAGTAATGAAAAGACATTAGATAAAGACCTCAGCTCAGACGAGGAATTTTATAAGACTAGAAGGGGTGACAAAATGGTCTGAAGTCTCAAAGGCGCTCCGGCCAAGCGAATTAAAATTGATTTGCATGATAAGCAGAATGACAAAGATATACCCGCTGTTTTGAATAGAAAAAAATGTTCACAATACAGATATTAACACTGATGAACAAAATAATGTTATGCAGGCTACACATGCACAGACTACCGATAGAGTTAATGAAACTATTCAGGATGAAAATAATCAAATGGATACTGAAGTTCCGTTTGTCAAAAAAAGGATACCGCCTATCACTATTAAAATTAACAATGCCACCTGGAAAAATTTTCGTTAGGTTTTAAACGAAAGCAACATCGAGGTTAGATGTCACACTGTCAGAGGGGATGTCAGAATTTTTACACAGAATACAGATAATTACAGAGCATGCGTTAGGCTGCTCAGGAGTGCTAACATTGAACACCAATCTTTTACCCTGCCGCAGGATAAAGATATTAAAGTGGTAGTCAGGGGTCTGCTTCACGACACTGAAACTACTGATATTAGTTCAGAGCTTGAAAGTATGAATTTTACTGTGTGCCCAGTCAAACAAATGACCCGTCGTAAAGAGGGGGAAGTCATAAATCTGCCACTTTTTTTGGTTACTTTGCCAAGGCGGGAAGTCTAAAGAAATTCATTCTATCACCCATCTTTGTGGGTTAGGTGTCAAAATCGAAGATTATCGGGGAAGGGCGGGACCCCTGCAATGTTACCGTTGCCAGGGGTTCCACCACACCCAGGCTAGATGCTATTATTCTTCGAAGTGCGTCCATTGCGCTGGGGAGCATATATCATTTGAATGCCTGAATAAGAGTAAAGATAACCCCCCTAGGTGTGCTAATTGTTTTAAAGAACATACAGCCAACTTTAGGGGGTGTGAAAAGTACCCGAAAAAGGCCAAAGAGGCCCCAAAACTTATTCAAGCAGAGTCATACAAAATAAAACTTTCGCCCAGGCGCTTTCGACGGGTCTGTACACTAACGCTATAAGCGAAGCGAAGAAGGTTTTTTCCGATCTCGCGGAGCTTGTGGCGGTAATCAAAAGCTCTGGCTTCCTTATTTCTCAACAAATTAGACAGGTGCACGATAATGTGAGCGAAACTATAAAATCCGGAAACCATAATGGCCAATCGAAACATTAATAACGCCCCCATTAGATTAGTTTTTTGGAACGCGTGTGGCGTTCATAGTAAACTTATGGACTTACAAAATTTCTTTTTCAGTCACGACATTGACATTGCTTTAATTGCAGAAACTTTTATGACAACCTGCAAAAGCATTAATATTCAAAATTACGGTACGTACAGATGTGATAGGCTGAGTCACTGTGGTGGGGGAGTCGGAATTTACGTTCGCCGCTCTCTGCAATCATGTTTAATTCTGGAAGACAGAGAAAATGCGCATGAACTTGTCACGGTTGCGGTTACTTTGCCGCAATATAGAGTTGTTTACTTTAGCGCTATTTACAACCCGCCTACTGTTAGTTTGACTGAAGAAATTTTGGCAGAAATGTGCCCTGAGGACAAGCCGTTCATCTTAGCAGGCGACCTAAATTCCAAGCATAAGGAATGGGGCTGTAAGCACACCAACAGGAATGGTAAAACTCTATCAATTTCTTAATAATCACCCGGCTGCCTTGGAAGCGCCGGCTGAATACACCTACCGCCTTGCAAATCTTCAAAGAGCCGACATTCTGGATTTGTTACTAACAAACACATAAATTCCGATGACGATGGAAGTCCAGCATGAGCTTACCTCAAACCATCTACCAGTCCTAGTAACGCTTCGTACGGCGAAAATTAAGGAAGATAGGAAAATCAAAATCACAGATTGGACTTTATTCCACGATTTCTTACAAAGCAATCCCCCGACTGTAGATGGGCTTAAAAATAAAAAGGAGATTGACTCAGCTATTGAAAATATTACTACTACGGTAGCTAATGCAGTTGAATTCTCTTCAAAATATATTAATCAAGATGAATTTACTGGCCGACTTCCAAGTAGCACGCGTGAGCTTATAAAAGAGAGAAACCGGCTAAGGAAACGCTGGCACCTTACATGGTCTCCACAGGTAAAAAGAGAGCTAAATAAGCTTAATAGGCAGATTAAGAAAGATATGGCAAATTACCGGAACGACCTATGGGAAGAAAAAATCCTAAATCTGCACTCGAGTGATGGCTCACTGTGGAAATTCACCAAATAATTAAAGAATAAACCGTGCGCAAATAGGCCAATTTGTACTGACACTACTGTTGAGACTACAAATGCTGAAAAAGTGAATATTTTGGCTGATCATCTGGAGCAGCAATTTCAGCCGAATAGATCGCCCAGAGATTTGAAATTTGCCTATGTAGTATGCTATTACATCAGAGATTGGCTTAATGCTCCATCTGTTCGCAAAAAAAGCACAGTTCACCTCTCCTTTGGAAGTCAAAGAGATTATCAAAAAATTGAAGGTGAAGAAGGCCCCCGGGCACGATTCGATTAATAATAAAGCCTTGAAAAATTTGCCAAACAACTGTGTCACCAAACTTACGAGTATCATTAACGCATGCTTAAATATTAGCTACTTCCCATCTAGATGGAAGCATGCAAAGATTATTTTATTGCCTAAACCTGGTAAGGACACAACAAGACCGGATGGATATCGGCCTATTACTTAAGTCTACTCACAGGCTTCAGCAAGATCTATGAGCGAGTCATTTATAGTAGATTAAGGCCCTTTTTAAATATCTTGCCGCCGGAACAATTCGATTTCCGGAAGAGTCTTTCCACGACAAAGTAGTTGGTGCGGCTTGCTGAATTTTGTGGAAACGCTCTCCATAAGAAACAAAGTATTGCAATCCTCATGCTGGAGTGGCGAAAGCATTCGACAGCGTCTGGCATGTGGGATTAATTTACAAGTTAATCCATCTACATCTTGATAGAGAGATGATTCAGCTCATCGCTTCATTCATTAACAACAGGACCTGCTCTGTCTCTATTGGAGGTGAGATGTCAACGCCAAGAGTAATTGGCGCCGGTGTGCCCCAGGGCTCTATTTTAGGGCTCTATGTTCTTTATCTCTTGTACGTTACAGATTTCCCTAGGCTGCCAGCAGATCAAAATTATTTCCTGGGATGCTACGCAGACGACACCGCTTTGGCGGTGAAGTCTGCGGATGCAAATTTTGCCATAAAGAAATTTCAGGAATTTATGCCAAACATAGAAAAGTGGTGCACGAGTTGGCGAATCTCTATTAATGCGCAGAAGTCGCAACTGTTGATCTTAAGAAGGAGGAATCGTAACACCCCCACAAGTAAAGATCTCACACTTTTGGGCGAAGTAATCCCGAAAGTTAATAAAGCGAAATATTTAGGCATTACGCTTAACAATAGACTGACCTGCAATGATCATGTTACTAACATCAAGAAAAAGGCCTATGGCACTTTAAATTCATTAAAACCTTTAACAGGAAAATATTCATCTCTGGATTAAAAAAGGAAAAGGCTTGTTTATATTATGATAATCCGTCCTATTATTACTTATGCCTCGCCGACTTGGCCCACTGTTAAAAAGCAGGATATTAAGCGGTTACAAATAATTCAGAATACTATTTTGGGAATCATCACAAAGGCGCATACGTATGTTAGCAATGCTACGCTTCACCATGACTTAAAATTAGACTTGGAGGAACACCTTCACAAACTCAACAGACAATTCTATAGCAAAGCACTTACATGCTGTCATATGAACATATTTGATACCTTCAAGTACGTTGTGCTTCCAGAGGATTATAATTTGCGTCAACTTGCGGCTCACCTCACACGGCACTCAAACTTTCCCACTTAATACTGTATTTTAATTTCTAATTTTGCTTTAAGTGTGCGATTTGCAAATTTATCGTTTTTACTATTTTTGATTTTGTACTTTTATTCCTATGTAATAGTTTGTATATAGTGATTTGCGCATATTTAATGATTTAAATAAATGTAATTTGTTTCTGGTGTTATGATTTCACATGTACTCTTCATGACCACATTACCTGCGCGCTTGCCTTTGTCCGTTGATCGTTTCTCTCTGGCCGTGATGCTGGCCACCCACCTTTACTCCTCCTGGGTTGTCGGCATACGTTTAAGATAGGTTTATAGTGATGTGCTTTATAGCAAACTTTACTGAGCTGGACAAGCGGCCCTCTGGGCTGTATCTCGGCATAATTCTACAGTCAGTCAGTCCACGCACATGTCAAGCTTCGCCTTTCGGCGCGGTGTATCACCTTCATCCTCATTTTACCATCGCCTAAGGGCAATTTTTCCAAATTAGCAGTTAAAGCAGGCAATCTGCTAAATGCTGCACGCCAGATATGAACTGAACTGAACCCCCAGCCTTCAGTTCTAGCGACGACGCCATTCACTCAGCTACTCCAGATATGCCTCACACATGATTATCAATCTGTTTCTTTTAAATATCACACCATTTACCGCAGATTTAATCTGCCAAATTGCTATTCACCGGTAAGTAGACATTACACTACTACCATGTATTATAATCCATGTGACTAAGGAGCCTATTAATCGTAAAATCTTTCCTGTCTGCTTTATCTTTGGCGTTGTATTCATGTTAAAATATTATAAAATACCCCCAAAATTATTAAAAATCTTAAAATACCAAAAAATTCTGTACTCTCCCTAGCTCCTCAGTGGTTAGCGCGTTAGACTCGAGATCGAAAGGTCCCGAGATCGAATCTCGATAATCGCTGCTTAATTCCGAACTTATATTTTTATAAGTTCTTCTTTTTGTCTCTGTAATTTTTCTCAAGCAATGTTGACTTCCTTTTTATTTTTTCTTAATGTCTTATTTTTTCCTATTTCTGCTCTTTTTTATTAACTATGATGTGGAGGTAGAGGGTTCTTTACCCTAGGCACTCCGTAATAATCAATCCTTGGATCTCAGCTCAGTTGTTAAGTGAAATGTAGTTGTTTACTTAGTGCTGTTACTGATTGTAGCGAATTCGCGGTGAGATCGAATTAGCTTTTCTGTTTTGAATTGAGTTCTGTTGAACGTTCTAGTAGTTTAAAATATAAGTACTGTGATATATTGTACGAATATCTCTGAGGAAATATTTTAGCATTTTGTTTTATTTCTTGTGAAAAGAATAAATTTTATTAACTATTAACGACTTGTGCATTCAATCCATTACAACCCGCACGAACGCTACAATATTCTTCAATGTGCTTGAAAGAATTGTGCAATCAACAGAACAATTACCACCACATGAATGACACTGCTACCATCCATTGGAGGGCATTTCCCAATCTCTAGTAGTAACAGATACAACTGAGAGAAAAATGGCTCAAGTTGGATTTAGGTCTTTCTATTAAGAGCTTTCCAACATAGACAAATCATCTGGTTTGGCACTATGCTAAATCATTTTGGACATATCTAATTTAAGCACTACCTTTAATTCCATTTTTGTCCTAGGTCTGATCATACGTATAGTGTACAAATGGCCAGTATTCCAATCCTGCATTTATTGTTGAACACACAGCCGTAATACTTACGGTAATTGGCAGGGAACTTTGTCTTAGTAGAGGCAATCTCATGCCTTATAGCGATGTCGACATAATTTTCAGACAAAGGCACTGCTTATGCTGCCCAGATTTTCAACAATGTCTTAAGATTTAATAAAATTCCGTAGACATCTAGATCTAGACTAGCGATTCTCAACCGGTGGTAAACAAAGAAAGTATTTGTAACTATTAAATTCAAAAATTAAATACCCCAACACCCTGTTTTTTTCTCTAACACTCGTAAATTTATGCGATCCGAGTTTTGTTCAAGGTCAATAGCAGCTCTTAGACTTCAGCAAAATAATCCGTTCTATTTTCACAAATATTCTTTTAGCCATAGACATAACAAAATTCGTCATAAATGATGCTTTTAAAAGGAGTAATAGAAATGGATGTTGTTCTTAATAGGAAATTAAAATAAGTTCATACAAAAAGATAATAGTATTATCTCATTAATTCATTTAGATTTGATGGATTTGTTAGCATGTCTGCACTTTATCACGTCACTATTTCCTGGCCCATACTTCTCTATTTTCAATAAGAAACATTTTTTACGTCGAGTTGCTGTCTCCTAACAGCAGATATCTTGTCTTCTTGTTGCTTTTCAGAATATCGTCGCTTGTTTTTGAAGAACTCGTAATATATTGTCCATTTAAATATTTATTGGGGGGGGAAACAACCTAGATTTCCAAAATGGAAAAATGACTAGGCCTGACTGTGCGGAAAATGGATGATTCACAGGTGATGAATTCAAGACAATATACTAACACTAAGAACAGAGAATAAATTTTTTATAGACAATATAATGAAAGTTATTTATCATTTGGGTTTACTTAGAATGCAGACGAAATGTACTTTCAACCTCAATCTGTTGTTTGAGGTAAGCTATTATCTAATCAAAGAATCAAACCATCATTTCTTAACAGACATTATGAATCTAAGAACGAAAATTCAAAGGATAAATCTGAAGGCTATTTTAAGAGGAAATTATCGAAGTTTAAAAATAGTAAACAAGTAATGAAGGATTTTGTTACTTCAAGTGAAAAAGCTTTGGAAGCTAGTTAGTTACCTAGTAAGGCTAAGAATTGCTAAGACTGGGTGGGCTCACATTATTGCAAAAAACCTTATATTACCAGCAGTTAAAAATACTGTTTTAGCATTACTCAATGAAAAAAGTGGCTAATGAACTTAATAATATTCTGTTATCAAATGACATAGTGATACATTTATCAAATACTAAGTCGACGCATTCATGAAATGAAATTCCATAAAAGATGCACTTATTCAAAATATAAAACACAATGAGCATTTCGCATTGGATGTATATGAAAGTACTGATATAAGGAACTTTATTCAATTATTTAATATAATAGATTAGTTATTAGTTGTCTACGTTTCGAAGAATATTTATTTTGTGAATATCTTCATCATAGAGCAACTGCAAATGAAATTTTCAAAGTAATTGACAATTTTACGACTGAAAATGATATTGCTTGGAATAAGTCCATTGCTATATGTAGCGACGGAGCTCAGGCTTTAACAGGAAACCATTCCGGTTTTATATCTCAAATAAAGAAAGTCGTACCTGAAACTAAATTTACTCACTACTCCATTCATCATGAAACTTTAGTAGCCAAAAGAATAAACGAAAATGTAAAAATCATTTTGAATCAAACTGGGGAAATTGTTAATTTTATTAAAAGCCGAGCTTTAAATTCAAGAATATTTACGATTTCATGCCAAGACATGGGCAGTAAACATTTTGTTACATTTCGAAGTAGGGTGGTTATCCAAAGGCAAAGTTTTAAATAGTTTTTCTGAACTTCGATCAAAAATACAAATTTTCCTCTGTAATTCAAAATTTGAATTGCAAAAATGTTTATTTAGTGAATTACGGTTGGTTCGTTTAACATATTTAGCTGATATTTTTGGAAAGGTTAGACTTAAATTTAGGAATACAAGGACAAAGTGTTAATTTGTTTACTATTAGACATAAAATAAATGCAATGATTAAAGAAAAAAAAAAAACTCGAGCTAATAATCAAAGAATTGGATAATATTATTTTAAGCTTTTTAGCACTTTTATAAAAGTTTTTTAACCGAAAACATTTTTAAAAAAAAAAGAATTAGCATCTGTCATTAAAAATCATTGTTTTTCATTAACAAATAATTTCAACATGTATTTTCCCGATAATTATAAAAAAGAAAATTGGTTTAGAAATACATTTCGTTCAAATGTACTTGAAATTTTGAAAAAGAACAACTGATAGAATTTTCCTGTGATCGAAATCTAACTGAAGATTTCAAAAATAACACATGTGTCACCTTTTGGCTTGGGGGGGGGAAGAAAGAAAGAATTTAAACGCATTTTAAATAAAACTAATGAATTTTTATTGCCTTTTAGCACAAACTCTTTGTGTGAACAAGGCTTTCCTTCCATTTTATATTTAAAATAATAACTATAAAACAAAATTAAAAGCGGATCCTATTTACGATTAAAACTAAGTGAAGGAAGACCAGACTTAAAAGAAATTGATCTCTCTTAAACAGGCGTAAATTTCATACTGAATTTTAGAATTAATGTATTATAACTTAAATTTTGTTTGTTAAAATGGTAACTAATTTTTAATCTAATATTTTTCCCATGCACATATTTAATACAAATAGCCAACAGGTTGCGCAAATGGCAAAATATACTTTTTTAAATATTTCTATTGAGAAACTGAAAAATAATCATTGTAAAATGCAGTGGTGGTACTGAAGTTTTTCAGTTTTTGTTTAGATGGTATGCATTAATTAAAAGGTTGAGAACCACTGATCTAGACTCATCACATACAAAGCAAATATGGGTCATGTTGGTAAAGCAACTGCAGTCTTTTCAGAACACCATTAAGTTAATTAACAACTGTAAAATTTGCAGCAGTGCCACAGGGACATGGCTTGACTGTGCTGCCCCTAAAATATTTTGTAGTTACCACTTCTTACAATCATAACATAAAGTCATCCTTCTAAATTTTCTCTTTTTATTAATCTTATTAACAATGCATTTTATAAAATAAATCATTCATTTATTTCACTTCGTCTTTTTTTCAGCCAGCTTTGATAAACTGCCAGCAGCATCTTTTTAAATCACTTTTATCATGATCTATGTGTTTCACTTTTAAACTTTTTGCTTTGCAAATTCTTGATTTAAAACTGAAACATCTTAATCGAAATTAATCAGCCTTACAAAATTTAAATTAATAAATCATATAAATACATACATACACTTGTTAACTTTGAAATAAATGCAATAATAATTGCAATAATCTCGAAAACAGAGAAGAAATGTTCAAATTGTTTAGTATCATTTGAACATTTATTCACATTCATCAATTATTAATTTACACACATTTATTCATTCACGCACAACAGCACAAACAGGATGATTTGGTTTAGTTGATTATGGCAAAGCACTTGAGGGCTATCTGCCTAAGTTAGAGGGATGTCTTTGTGAAGGACTTTCTAAGGGAAACTGGCACATATAACAGTTAAAAGTGGGGAAAACACAAAAACGGCAAAGCTGCCAGCCTGTTCATTGGGATTCGAACCTCGGACCAAACTACCAGAGTTCAGTGAATTTACTACTTGGCCAATAATGGGCTGCACAAACAGGACATTAAAAAATCAAAGCAAACAATTTAAGAATTTTACATCAAAACAATAATTCAAGCCTATATCATAAATTATACTTCATTAAAGAAGTATAATGATTAAGAAATTATTTACTACTATTTTCAAAAAAATAATTTTGCTTCCATAAGTGAAAATGTCACTCCTTAGTTTATTTAATAACAAAATTATATCTTTTTGTAATTGTTTTAATAAGCATTTCATTGGGTTATGGAATGGTCATCTTGGAGAATAATAATATTTATATAAATATCAATAGCTGGTTATGTTTTTATAAATACTGGTAATTTTCAGAGGTTATTGCCATAACAGGGTTTATTATAATTCATTAATATACATTTACAGTCACTGAGCACTTGAAATAAATATTTAATATCATTCATAATTATTATTCTTACTTAAACAACGTCTTCTAATAGCTCTTAATTAATATTCCCTTATACTAGAGGGATGGGAAGACTTTAACTCATTATCAAAACTTTCACAGCTTATCACTGATGTAAACTTGGAAAATATGCTCAAAAGACAGTTGCAGTATTCTTTTTTTAGCTAAAATTCAACTACCCAAAATAAAGTAAGCATTACTTTTGTTTCATAGGGTAATTTAAAAATTGTTTTCCATTTTACTAACAAGCACAGTCTCAAACAAAAATGAAAACACACTTGTCAAATTCAAAATATTTTAAAATAAATTAATGAATATATCACACACCACTTTATACTAAGTTCAGAGATGAAAGAAATGCACTAATTGTGTCACTTCAGCAAAATAACACTTACAGGAAAAAGATACTGATAAGCTTTTTGATCATACAGATTTAGTTAATGACATGATATATTTGCATTATTTATCTCGCATCATATTTACTAGTTCTAGGACAGGTGGCTTAAATTTTTAAATATTTAAACAACAGATTAAACATAGAGCATTATAAAGAAAGTTTTCAAGGTTAATAAAATGAATTAAAAAGGAAATAATAAACTTAGCAGTTTTCTAACTCTCATTTCTCTTCTACAGATTTACAATTTTTATATGTGGTATTTAACTTAAAACTTTTCTTGGGGAACCTGTAATACTTTTTTTCTTTCAGAAAATATACCACATAATTAAAATTACAGACTTGTTTTAATTTATCTTAACACAAAGGTTACAAAAACATGAAATTCCTCTTTAATAATTAATAAGTACATGATGCATTTTAAAGGGCATCTGTTATCAGTGAGAAAGAGGAAATCTGGCTTGATTACTTAGAATGTAAAATACCCATGATATTTAATCGAAAGTTTTACTATCTGAGCTCTGAAAGAAACATAAAATTTATAATTTTACACATGAATTTAGCAACATTTACACAAAATCTATTACTGAAAAAATGTGGAAAGCTTCATTATGTTTCAAATAAATGGTTAAATATTTCTTAGGTAAGTAAAAATATTATTTTTTATCGAATTGTCTTAAATGTTTTATGAGAAAAAAATAAATATTAAGACTAATAACTTTAGAGATGAGATTTGTATTTATTACATTATATAACAACTAGGAAGTAAAACATTCTTTCAATGCTTAGAACAATCTATGAACACTATACACATACTTTTATGAAAATTCATTTTTTTAAAAAAACAATTTAACACAGAACATATAATATTTTCTTGTACAAACAGATCGAAATATCACATTTGTTTCTGATGCTATTTCCCAAAAAAGAATTTAAGATAAAATCACAGACATTTTGCAATGCAAGGTGTTATGCATTCTATATTCCTTCTCAACATTAGTTTTTAAATTTCCAAACTCTACATTCTTTCCATTTCCAAGATTGCATTTGCATTTCAAACACCAATTCGAATTAAGAAATTACAGAATTTTTATAATCATGAAGCACAATTAAAACTGAGAATTGCAAAAATTACTAGAAAATATGACACATTACACAGTTGAAAATATACAAGAATTCCGGTATTTTACATATATGAAATTTGTGAATTCAATATCAAAAGGCATAATATTGGGCAAAACATGCAAGGAAATTTTATGATCAATAGAATGATTAACGGATAAAAAATATCTTTTTTTGTTCTTGGATATTAATATAAAAAACATTGTACACGAGATTTCATCGCATGCAGAGAAGAAGATGGAACAGATTGAAGTGTTAAGTATTGCAATCCCCTTTGATAATTAAGTACATTTTAAAGATAGCATACAAAAATGTTCAATCAAAATTTTGTTTAGTAAATCTACAAACATATAACAAACTACTCAAAAGGAAAGCTGCAATTAAAAAAAGAGATGTTTTTGAAATTCAGAATCAGACAGCTAACTAAAATGTGATTTTTTTAACAAAGTAATTTTTAAATACAGCATAATAAAGAAAAACATAATGCTGAACATTAGCAACAAAATAATAACAAAGAATAGATATTTTACAAAAAATAATTATAATTTGAAAATGTTCTTATTTTAAACTGTGCATTTCCTATTTTTATCAGGTACTACGTGTATATTAAAAAAAAATATATATAAATATATTTCTTTCCTAAAAATTAACACCATAACTAAGCTCATTCAGTTTTAAGTTTTTACCAAATGTGCCCAAGGTATTTTTTAAATCAATTCCTTCCTTTTAATTAATTAAAAAAAATGTTTTGAACCATTTGCATAGTGTTCTTCATAAAATTACCAACATTAAAAGTACAATAGTCATAATTTTCATCAAAAAATATAATAAAAATACACACTGCTTCAAATATGTTTAGGTGCATGATTTTTATAATAATAAGATTATGTGCAAAGTAAAAACGACAGAGAAATATAACATTTTACTTGTATTTAGTGCAGTCGTTAGAAAAGTTAAAAACAAGTGCACATGTTAGATAAAGAAATAGAAACACACTAGCACATAAATAGAAAAATACTGCATTTCTTTGTTTAAAATCCCATTTTGAAAAATAATATTCATCAAAACATTTCATTTACAACACATTTAAAAATAAATATCAATTATAAGTACAACTACCATACGTCCAGAATTTTTTAAATACCAATTTCATGTAATTTTTTGACTTTTAGACAGTTTTAAAGCTAGTTGGCATAATTAAGTTATTTTTTGCTACAAAATTCATGTTACAGAACTTTGAATTAGGAACATCAATTTAAAATTTACTACATCAGTGCAAGGGCCATACAGCATTTGACAAGTTTTCCTTTGAAATATTAGTAAAACACAGCAGAATCATTTAACACAAAACTACAATATGCTAAACAAACTTTTTTTTTTCCTAGCCCTTATATAAAACTGTTTAAAACATTAATTTTGCATAAATTTAAATACTAGCTTAAATGTTTTAAGTTACTGTCCACATCTTACTTTAGTTGCAAATGACTTTCATTTAAAGAATTCAGTGTTTGAGATTCATTTTTTAGGAGAAAATACCAAACAGCTGTAAAGAAATGATTCCCTGCTAAATAACTTTCTGGGTGTAATACCTCATGCTACATAAAACATAAATCCTTTTTCAGTGAAAAACCATACTTAAATTATCGTAATAAAAATTTAAATATCAACAGAATGATACCACCGGATATAACGTCTGGCTATGTATTACTTGTATGTAACAGTTATGAGAAACAGTCTATGGAAGAACCAAATGTTTTGATAGAAAACCCTTTCTATTTAACAAAACAGCAAAAAATGAATAGATAAATATCATGTCTTAATACTTTTAACAGCCATAATCAATGCATTATTTGCAACTGCTGATTAGAAAAACTCCCTTATAATTAAATCCTCCTGTTGCCTGACTTTATGTGGACATATGAAATAAATTTGACATATTGAAAACTAAATTTTCAAATTAAATGTTTATGCATAAATCAGATTTTTCAGTCTATTCAACAGTGAGTAACAGGGGCAAAAGATGAAAAATCCATGCAAAATACGTAACTGGTATGATAATAACTAATATAAAGTACCTGTACTCAAAGATACTGTACACAGTCTTCATACTTAATTTTCAGAAAACCTACTTATCTTCAAACAAACAGCATACAATGCATACGAAAGCTAAGTTATTTAAATATATTTATTTCAAAATAAAAAGGTAAATAAAAATGATTTCATTTGCTATTTTGTTGAAAGCATTGGAAATGAACAATTAAAATTTAGCTCAAAAGCTTTATACAGAGTTTAAAATTTCAGCAATATATTTATAGAAAATTTAAACTAAAAAAAATATTGAATACTTGATTTTATATTTTTCTCTTAAAGCAATGACAATAGAAATTCCAGGGTTTGGCAGACATAATTAGATCATAGGTCTGTTCTGGTATTTTATGCAAAAGAAACGTCATTTACATTGCATATATGCATACAGCCCATAGTACACTCATGCATAATATTCACTGCTAATACAAAGGCATAAATAAAAACCTAAAAATTGTCTTCATAGTTCATACAAAAAGACAAAGAATGAAACATGCAACATGTATTCAGACAGTAAAGTAAAAGGATACAATAAAAATTGCATAGGTTCTTTATCAATACATTAGCTATGAAACTTTTTATTCATTCATTATTCACAGATTTTTCATTTTTAATCTTAGCTATACAACTGAAAGGATTGATAAGTTGTGTTCTGGAACAAATAGTTCTATTGTCCTCTCTCCTTAAGTCCAAACTATTACTCAGAACTAAACATGGGAGATTTTCTTTTTATTTTCTTTATTTTATTCAGAGTTACATTTTTCTTACATAGCAGTATTTTAATTTATGTCTTATAACCACTCTAGAGATACATATATCTTTTCAAGTTTTAAAATAAATTGCATATTTTATATTCCAAAATTATACACTTAATAACGAATACAATAATTGATAATTTAAGCTATTATAGCCTATTTACATCTTCCAGAAAACAAAATTATCAAAATAAAAAAGTTACATGATCAATATGATCACGGTAATGTCTTTTAGTAAAAACATTCATATTTTAATGTTACAAGAATGAAACAATTTATTCAGTAAATATAAATGTAATAATCAACATTCTTATAACACTCAAAATCCAGTAATGCATGTACAAACAGATAAATCTATAAGGAAAAAAATAACAAGATTTATATTATAACTTATTAAAAGGTTATTTAATTTTGTTTTAATTCTAACATTTAAATAAAAAAAGGGGGAGGGGTTATTAAAAAAAACTCAAATCTAATCTCTTCTAATCTTGGCAAGCACAAAGTTTCATAACATTTCGTTGTATTTTATTCTTAGAACAGAATATGATTAAGTCACATGTGCTATAATTTTTTTTTATTCCAGTAATCAAAATGCTTTCTTCACCATTTCATTAATCAATTTAAGACTAAAATGGTTATAGAATTTTTGTGTATGATACTTTATATATTTTTTTAATATGACACATAAAAAATCTTTTAAACTCTTAAAACATAGTCAAATATGTTCATAAACTGTTTGCCACTTACAATAAAAGATGACTAGTATGAGGTAAGCAAAGCTGAAAATTTACATAAATGTTCTTAAAATACTTATGTAAACTAAATATTATACACCAGCAGAGGTTTTAAAATGACTACGATTTACTAAAATAGAATCTAATTGATCTCTTATAATTAATTTTAAACAATTGAAACTTATAATTAAAAATATTGAATTTTGTCCTAAAAATAAAAACTACATTTAGATACTCCAGATTTATCACGTAATATTGGGAGCAAAATCCTGGTTAACTAAACTCAATGTTAATCCCCAGGCAGTTTTAAAAATACACAGGAAAAAAGAATTACAATTAAGAGAAAAATACCATTAACAATTTATCTGCACTTTCAAGTGGTTCAATCTAGAGAATAAGTTCATTTGGTTACGTAAATGATATTAGTATTCAAAACAAAATGAATGCATGGCACATGATTGATGATTTCGTTAAAAATGAAAAATCTAAGTTATAAATGGCATTTAAGAAAAAAATTTACTAGTAATTTAAAAATTTTCCCACTGTACTGATTAAAAAAAAAAAAACTCGGGGAGAAGATGACATGGTTTGGGTTAATTTGCCCCACAATGAATTGAGAGCTGACTGTGGTATTAAAATAACTCCATGAAAACTAATGCTTCTAATATAGAACTGCTAATGCAAATTTTATACACAAGTCATCTTCCATAAAATAAAATGAAAACTGTTTGAAATTCACTACTACCATAATTCAGTAACTAGTAAATATACAAGCCTGATTACATTCAACTTCCATTTTGTATTTAGTACTTTATGGAATGAAAGTTGGTACTACATACTAAATATGAAACTTCTACCAAGTGAATTCTAGGGAATAATATTTCTACTTCAAAATAATGTGTTTTCCTAACAATTCAAATAGATTCCCTTTTAAATAAAATCTAGCAGTTACTTAAAATGATGACACTATAATGTAAAATCTATGATGTTTAAACCATTATTTTCAAAACATTCCTCACAAAAGAAAAAATTCCAGACTATAAAAATGGCAAAAATGCATTCAGAAATTCTCAAATGTGTTTTGGTCAAAAGTTTCAAATTACACATATTTTGTAATTACTATAAATTTTAGGTATACTTTCAAAAGTGAACATACAGCTTTAAATTTGAGGACGGGGACTAATACTATACAAAATTATTGTTTCACAATAAATAATGAATTATAAAAATATATAACAAAACTGGGACAAGTTAAACTTTATAATACAACAAAAAGATTGGCAATATTTTTGAAGAAACACTCTTCGCAATTCTAAAGAACCTACACAAATAAATATCTATTCATAGGAATTCTATTTTAGAATAAAATAAAATTCAGCCTCAGACTAGTTATAACTTAGATAAAAGCCCTATGCATTTCCACAGAAACTGATTGGGGTTTGCTTATAGAATAAATAATATATAGCAAACAAACAGAAAAAAGCCTTAATCACTGAAGAAGGTTTGTTTCATTTCAAGCGGGAAATGAGTACATACACATAAAAGCTTATCAATATAAGAAGCTGACAGACATAAGATCTTTTCCAAAAAGTTACTGTAACACAAACAAAGGGAACCCAGTTTGAAATATTTGGGACGGGACTAGTTATTATCAATTTATTATTTATGATATTTGTTCCTTGAATTCGATTAAAACAGGAACTATTAAAAAAAAGCTGGGTATAATTAAATACTGACTACCCAAAAAGAAAAATTTATGAATGTTCAGCAATTATACGAAAATATTGTGACATTTAATTATCAATAACTAATACTTTATTAGATACAGAAATGTCTACTCATTTAACAGTGTTTAAGATAGCAGATAAAATAATTAAAATGAAGGAAATTAGCAAAAAAATTTATTTTTTTAAATAATTACATTTAAGAATATTTATTCTGACATCTATAATGCTTCAAAATATTATGCATCACTGACAAAATAACTCAAAAGTCTGGTTAGCATGTACTTTACATGCACAAACTTAACACATATATGAGAGGAGATATAAGGGAAGAAAAGGAAAGACTTTAGAAATGAAAATTCTTCAAAGCCCATTGTAATCAAACCAGTACACTCATTCACACAGAATAAAGAAATACAGCTTCAAATTCAAATAATAATATTTTATGTTATAAGTTACTCGACCAGTGAGTGATTATAATGTTTTTTTTTTTTTTTTTTTTTTTTTTTTTTTTTTTCATGTGGCATAATCACAGATTTTGCTTGTCATTAAAACTCTCATTACCCTAATTCTACAAAGGAAAGTGTGTTTCATATAACTATTCTTAAATTAAAAGCACTGCATGAGTAAACAAAGAAAAACTGCAATCTGAAAACTTTGGATTAAGTCTAAATTGAAGAACTGATTAATTTGAAGGATTTTAACATTAACGTTTCAAAAGGTTAACAAAATTCTTTTTTAAATTTAGAAATAAAAAATAAATGAAAATTAAACAGAAATTACATTCTGGTCTTGATATGCAAATTTTAATTTAACACCTAAAACAATTTGCAGTTACACAGCTATAATTGGCCTATTAGAGAATTAATCTTCCCAGAAATTAAAGACATGAGACAAAAATCTTCATTTCTAAAATCAGCAGATCAAAAAGGCAAAGACAAAAAGGGATGGAGATCTATGCACTTGTTTAATAAACAAAAGAATAATTAAGATATAGTTACGTATTTATTTCACTCAACTGCTTCAGTATAAAGATACAAAATCCATGCACTGAAAACAATATATGTCTTAAAGAGTTTCTTTCATGGTGTTGATAAAAACTTTGATATTGTTTACACGCAATTTTTGTTTTGTTTTTTTAATATCTGTAAGATATAAAAACAGATGTAACAAACTAAAGCATAAAAATTCATTATTAATAAAATGTGAAAAAAAATCACAGTGATTTAACATACAAAAGCATCATCATGCTAAAGAATAACTACTTGTTTATAGACTATAATAATATAATTTATATGCACTGAAAGCGAAAAGATAATTTACACTGATGGTTATCCTATTTGGCAACAAGCACTCTTTTTGGCGATAAAAAAACAATCATAAGCTGGTGTTAGCAGAAAAGTACCAGATCTGAAGTTTTAAGCTTTTCACCCTAACTATATTAAATATGAAAAAGTGCGAATGATATTAAAAAATAATGAAAACTGGCCTCTGAAACTATGTAACAAAACAAATTGCATAAACTGGCCTCAATTCTTAATTACTTGGGGGGAGGGGACTGGCCCTTTTGACACACAAAGCTTTGATATTTTCCTCATATATTATTAAATAGTAAAAAAAAAAAAGGTAAAACTTATATTAATGTTCAATGAATTAAGAATTAATACACTACTACAGCAAACTCATTTGTGATACTAAACAAAAGACAAAAATTGTTGTTATAGTACTTAATATAATTATATAATTGCACAGTTCTAATTAAGAGATGGGGTGTATATATGAGGTTTAATAGAGAATTAAATTCAATGTATCAAAGATTAATTTATCTTGTTCTTTAACTAAGCCGTTTTTATCCAACACACAATGAAGATATAATTGACAATTTTCTGTGCCATTACATTAAAGCAGCCTCTTACTTGTGCTGCACTACTTCACATAAAAAAAGCCTTTTCAAATTCAAAAGTATAGTCGATGTATTTCTGAAAAACTTAGAAATTAATTCTTTCACCTTCCAAAAAATATTCATATATATATATATATATATATAAGAAGA
>KK119977.1:158185-171186 GCA_000611955.2 Stegodyphus mimosarum | reverse complement strand
GAAGACATGCTTATTAATTAAAAAAAATAATGAGAACAAACAACTTGTAATTTATTCTACAAATTCATTTTACCATCAATACTGAAAAGACACCTTTTCTGAAAGAATCACGTTTTGATCATATCTTACTAGTTTTAAATTTACATAAATTTTAAAATTAGGAATTCATACTACACTTGCATGATCTTCATTTCATTGGTAATTTAATACTAAAAAGTGTAATAGGTAATAAATTATTTGCAACTCATTTTCGACCAGTATTTAAATTCACATAATGCATTCTCTAATATAACAATTCCCTCCTCCCCCCCAAAAAAAAACATGACAATTGATCACTTACCCCTTAAATTTTATATTGAAAGAATACATATTTACTTAGTTGTATCTTAAGATACAAGTGGCATTTACACTAGTCAATTAGCTTCTTCACTAAGCACCTTTTATCAAGCTCATATAGCAAGGCCTTTTTTCTCTAATAAAACATCTTCAGAAATGCAGGGTTCTCTCACAATGTGAGGACGTTGCAAATTTAGGGCAATACTATAACAAGAAACACAGTTTGAATTCAAAGATCAAATTGTGCTGTAATAAGATGCATTAACCATGATAGGTTTATATGACAGCCCAACTATTACACAATAACAGGCATACATTTCCTCATCATATGTAAAGCCACTGGATCTAAGGCAAATTATTTAATCACACTTCGGTAATTATCACCTACGATGATAGTCATGTAAGATTTACAATGAATAATAAAACTATAAACTTTGCTTAATATGGCACAGAGATGACAACCTTAGACATTTTTGGCATACCTTATTCTATATTTTAAAACTGACAATCCATGTACATATATTAATAATGAAAATAATCTACTGGGATTTAAAGACATACACGGAATTTAATCAGAAAAACTTTTACCTATTAAACTTTTGAAAACACATTTTTGCAATGTTCATGTGGATTCCTAAAATTTAATTAATTCTAAAATGCTCAACCACAAAACAGAAATTACTTTTTACTGAATTAAATTTATTGAATAAATCTCATTACTTTTACTGATAATTAAACCTACTGAAAAAAATCTCATCCTTTCATTGTAATTATTTCAGATTACTAAGAATAGTATATCTGAAATAGTTTAAAGAGATACTCAAAATTATCTCAGTCTTGCTACGCACAATTCAGCCATATTATTGCCATTAATGTCTCCCAAAAATAGAATTTAAAGCTTTTATAGTTGTTATACACATTTAGAATTATGCACTATTGCTACATAATGATTATTTAAAATGGCTCAAGGAAAACTTTAAAGATGATAATGACTGCCTTGTAGCCTTCAGTCACACAAAAAGAATATTATCTTTTCACTATTCTTTATCATTCCTACATAAGATTTATAATTGCATTAGAAGATTATCCCTATTGCAGTGGCAGACAGATTATAATTTTCAATAAATGTAAAACAGAAATTTACAAAATTCATTTATATAATTTTTTCTCATGCATAAAATATGGCTTCTGGCAAAGGAAAATAACACAAAGAAATTAAATTCATTACTCCATTTATATTCATAACTTGACGGAATTTAAATGTTCAGATATTATAACAAAATATGTCATTCATTTACTTATTGCTTTTTATGACAAATAAAAACAAAGTTAAATTAAATAAAAACGTGGATTTAATATTAAACAAGTCTCGGATAGAATTTCAACGTTAATTTTTCACACAATAAAAACCATTTTAGTGAAAAATTATTAATTGCCCATTATTACTGCTTTTATAAAGCATTTAACTTTGAATTTATACGGATACCTGTTTAAGAGAATTGCATATTTCTAAAACAATGAATTTATACTGAAACCTGTTTAAGAGAATTGCATATTTTTAAAACAATATCTAAACAAGTTGCAGTAGTATCTGGACAACATTAAGAGTTACCTTTAAAGATTTTTTTTTCAACTTAATAAATCAGCTTGCATATATTTCTGTCTTAAACAGATTTCACCCATAACTAATCATATTTATATATAACTAATTATATTTAATGCATTATTAACCTGAGATAGCTATCCACAGATAAGTTTACAATAAATTTTAACTATATTGAGTATGTGTACCAGTATGCAAACTGACATATAAAAATGTTATCTTTTAATAAATTTATATAATTAAAAACATTCTTACATTAGCAATTAATATGTCTTTCCAATGGAGCCCTTTTCACTAATTTGAATGTTTTAGTGATTTTAAAATATACCACCATTCACCAATCCTGCTAGAAGCTGTTAGAGGAGTACAGGCATGTTAAATTTTCTTTTTATTTGCAAACATAATCTAATCCAGACAACTCTATTTTCTTAGCTCTCGTAAATTACAATATTTATGAGGAAGGCATGCTTTCAAAATACAAAATTTTGATCTCTAGAATAGAAACAATGTAGAGTTTGGAAACAGGCTTACCGGCGCATGACTGAGTTTAAAGACTGTGGCTGTAAGTTACCACTTATATGGTAGCTATACGTAGTATACATAGCATTCTGTGGCCTATTTGGTTGCAGTGTTTCTTGGTATGGAGGTTGGCCATGCATATTTACATTCACCATTCCCATCTGAACTGCAGCAGAAGGTGGTAACTGCGCTTGATTAATGAAACTAGCATTAGTTATATAACCGGTATTTAACATAGCTGCCGCAGATGGAGCTTGCTGTATACGATAGCCAACACCATTTATAGTCTGGTAGCTAGCCACAAGATTAGGACTAAGAGCAACATTGGGGTTCCTTTGCATTTGCCGATGATGGAAATGGTATTTACCGTAACTATGAGAACTTGACTGCATAGGTATTTGTGGCTGTAGGCTAGTCATAGCTGGAGTCAAAGAGCGCTGCATTTGAGGTGGGGGTGTCATATTCACTTGAGGAGATGGAGGTGTCATATTTGGAGGTGGAGTCATGGTATTACATGGTGGATTCGGCACAATATCCATGATTCCATTAGTCAGCTGCTGCAGTTTTGCAAGGCTACAACTGGTACCAATTTGAGATGGTGTATTAGGTGTTGGTGTAGGTGTTGGTGTATACGTATAACTAGGAGACTGAATATGGAAATTTGGAGTAACAGAGGAAACAGGGCAGGAATTAGGAGCTATACTCGGTGAAACACCAACATGTGTTAATCTTTGCATAGCTCCAGAAATAGTACCAGTAGGATGATTTGCCACTGAAAAATTTTGTGGTGTCTGTTGTAGCTGATGATGATTTTGCATAGAAGCTGCAGCAAATGCAGCGGCTGACTGTGGTTGTATTACTGTTGCAACAGGAACTCCAACCATGTAAGACCCAGCAACTGGACCTCCACCAGCAGTTGCATTGCTACAAGGAACACTCATATTCATGGCATTCATATATCCATTATTTGTGTTTGGAGCAGGACCAACAAACAAAGCATTTACTGCAGTAGCATTTACACTAACCATACTTGATTGCATTAAGCTAGACACAGGGCCTGTAGGAGGTATATTAGCAATTCTCTGGGTGATAGCTGCAGTATGCTGTCTTTTACGATTAGAAACATTGATGCAGTGACCAGGAGGATTAGAGTGATGTGCTTGTGCCTGTGCTTGGACAACAGCTGCTTGAGCAGCAGCAGCTGCAGCTATCATTTCTCTTCGGGAAGGATTAGAACAAGTTTCTGAAATGGAAACATTGGCACAATATGAGGGAGTATTATTCAGCTGAGCACAGTCTGGGTAAGACTGTGGTGTAGATGGACGAGCTTCTACAGAGTTCTGAGCAATTTCACTGCTACAAACAGATGTTGGGGATTCAAGTCCTAATTGGCAAACATCTATTTCGACTGAATTATAGCCACTATTTGTTGAAGAATCAGGAGTATATACACCCATGTTAGACATCTCTTGAGGAGTGGGTGTATGCTTAGATACAATTGTTCCAACAGGTGTTGAAGGACTGGACAGCTGAGAAGTCTGAGAGAGTGGCTGAGACACTTGAGGAAGATCAACTATAATATCAGGTTGTTCAATGATATCTTGAGAAAATGCTTCGTTATTAGATTGTTGTACATCATCTTTGTGCTGATCAGTATAGCCACATTCTTGAATGTTTTTAATTTCAGTTACTGAAACATCATCTACAATTTGACAGTCAGCATTGCTTACTGATTCTAATTCTTGTACACTTCTACATTCATGCTGAGAATGATAAGGACTTAGATGTTGGTAAGTTCTAGAATGATCTGACTCAGGTGTTTGTGGCGTTAATGGCATGTCTATGTTAGATCTATGTTCCATTTGTTCATTGATAACTTCAACAGCTTCTCTAACTTCATTCTCTTCATCTTCGTTTTTAAGCTCACTATGTACTGATATTCTTTCTGTATCAGCACAACCTGAAGATTCTGGCACATGAAGAGAATCCATATCCATTTCATCAGGTTGATCATGAAAAGCAATACCTACATTACAATCAAGATTTTTCTGACATTTAATATTTTCGTGCTCTTCTGTGGGCAAAACAACAGATTCAGCTGTTTTGTTTTCAGCAAGAATAAGATGCTCCAATTCTTGTTTCTTCTCTGGCTCTTTTTCTTCCAAAATACATATTGCATCATCATAAGAAGCTTCCTTCTCAACTTCATCTTCTACAACATTTATAATCGGAGCTATAGCTCTATCTACAGCTTCAGAATCTGCTACAACATCTGATTCTATTGTATTCATTGTTACGCTAACCTCTTCATCCCTACTAATACCTTTAAGATCATCTGGAATATTATCTTCTTTTGGACTTAATACATTTCCTTGCTCCTGTTCAAGCTCTTGTTCAGCACCTCCTTGTGAGCCATTTGTTTCCTCTAACATTTTCACATCTTCAGAAATATTAAAATCTGCTTCAGGTACTATCTTTTCCAGCTCTACAACTGTTACTTCTTCAGCTGCAGTGTTCTGAAAAGGAAGGCGGGGAATTAACAGAGCAATTTATAAAATTCATGTAAATAATTCTACTAAAAATCATTACAATTTAGAAAATATTATACAATAATGCACTATAAAATATACCATAAAAAGAGATTAACGAATCAAAATGCTCAAAAGTAGCCATTTACACGACATATAAGAAAACTTAGACTACTTGTTGTCAAATCCCTTTGAAGTGAGATGGTGCTGGCATTGCTACTGTTCTACTGTTAAAAAAGAATGTTTACTTTTGCTACTATTAATGAAAGAATGTTTACTTTTGCTTCTAAGGGCAAAGCAAGAGTGTATACGGTTGCCTGAGTGTCTTCCACAAATAAGTGAAATAAAATGATGAAACATAAATTAGTCAGAGTTACAGTTCATTTTAGTTATTAGCCGGACCATTCGGAGTTGTCCAATATAAACCAGAGCAAAAGAGAATTTATGGATTACAGCCAGATGCCGAAAAAAAGGGGTAAGTAACCCTTGCATTAACTGTTACACTGAGTAAATTCTGAATTAAATTTGCCTGATAATTTATTACTGATAAGCATAGCAAACATGGCTATGAAACTGAAAGACATTCTCACTAAAAAAATTATCTTATTGAAACTCCAAAGGAAACTTTCTGAGCCAGATTTCAGTGACTTAGAATTGTTAAAAACTAAATTCAGGGTTAGTACACATTTCTGCACATGAAAATTAAGTACTTTTAAGGACCATTAATGAAAAAAATTAAGGACCTACGAACAAATGGGAACTGAATAAATTCAATTAAAAATATTATCTATGCCTGAACTTCATTTTTGTAATACCATCCTAAAAAAAAAATAGATCCATAAGTAGGTTGAATTATTATTAAACATGAATTAATTAACAAAATTATTAATAAGTTTGAGAATAAAATCAACTTTATAAAATGTATCAAGCAGCATTAAATATTTTACATTTATAATTTATTTTATTTATTTATTTATTTTTTAAATGCTTCATTTTTGTCACTTACTTGCTCAGTCTAGAGGTTTAGTAAATAGCAAGTAGATTTTATGTCAAGCGGCATAGATTAAAATGAGAAGTAAGATCATACTCAGCATGTTTCATAACAAAAGATCGCCCTGTCACCGCTGCTGCTTGCCTAGAGAGAGACCTGCTGATTAGAACAAACCTAAAAGGCCTGATGTAGGCACGGTTGGCAAGATTCGAAAGTTAGCTGCGCTCTGTCTGTCACAGTTAGTGTCGTAGCTTCGTGTAGGTCCAGTAAACCACTAAAGCACCACAGGTGGTAAGTTGTTTTGTATTGTTTTAAGTCTGACTAGATGCAAAGAATAAGTTTTACGTGAATTTTTACATTTTTGTGTTTTATCTTGTGGCTATGGTAAGGATTAATGAAAGGCAATAATTCGCTTTAATATGCAGAGATAATTTTTAAGGGTAAGCAGTTAGTTATAAATAATTAAATTAGGTAGTTAGATAACCTTAGTCATTATGGATTTACATGGCCAATACGAATTCTATTAATTTTTTTTAATATTTGTTAAAAAAGCCCTATTAAAAGCACAATCTAATAAAATTTCAAAGTTTAAAATACATGTAATTTATGACATTTATTCTTAAACAATATTAGAATAATTACACATTAAAAGCTACAAACTATTCATGTTTTATACCAACAAAATATTTATGCGTCTTTTTAATTTTAAGCGTTCCCAGACATTTTGTCTAATTTAAACCAATTTCCTTCTCTATAAGCATGTTTTCTAACAATCAGAAAATTGTCTCAATATGCAAACCAGTGTTCTCACTAGTTTCTGCATGCTTTATCTCCCAACTTGTCAGCCTCTCTACAATATAGTTATGAGAGTTTACTTCATCTGGTAAAAGTTAAATAGTCCAAAACCTCCCGACAGACGTGAAGCAAATTATCGCTATGTCTGAAAGTAACTACAATGTCAGACAAAGGTTTAAATAAACCTCTTATTTAAAAAGAACTTAGAACATAAAGGCATGTTCTGATGCTAACAAAATCAGTTACAGCTCGTGGTGATGTAATTAAACAAGAACAATCAAATTCAAACTAAAAATGCAGACTAGTGGTCAAAGACTGTACAATTTAATTTTAATTTACGCTGGTTCAAAACGGGAAACTATAGGAAAGGCTGAAATCCTAAAAAACTGGGTAATTTACATAATAATAACTGTACATATCTTTGAAGAATAATTTTCTTTATGTATTATTCAGTCTCTTTCTTCAACACATTTCCTTTTCATTTTAGAAATTTTGGATTTAATTAAGGATTTCTGTTATTCTAAAAAAACTAAATGCATTAAGAATGTATAGAAAAAGCTCCTTAATTTTATTTCTTTAGCGATACCAAAATTCAGAAGAAATATGAAACATATATGGTAGGGGCTGGTTATAGAGCTGATGTGACAGAAATTTTAGAATTTAGTGACAAACTGAGCAACAAAATCTAGAAATGTCATAACTTTTAGAATTTAGAGCAGGCACTGGAAGCAGAATTTAGAAAGGCACTAGGCAATAGAATTTAAGATTCACAGAGATTGCATCATGTGGGAAAATGCCTAGTGCCAATTCTGTATGATGCATTAAGGCATATTATCTGAATCTTTTAAATTGTCAGTTTTCAATTTCTTTATTAATAAAAAAATTCATTTCTATAACACCTGTCCATGTGAAGCATTTTTGATATTTTCCACGCTTGTGTCCAATGATAAGTTGAGAAAATAAAGGGAAGATAAACATGTTAAGAAAAAGATTCTAGTATCCAAAGTAAAAAATTCAAATATTAGGTTTTCATTGTTCTTCCAGGCTTCTCCAAAAAGTAAGAAATTCATCACAAACTTTCTGTAAAATACATCCATTATGTGTTAATACCATAGAGGCATTTTAAATTTTGTCATGTATTACTGGAATTTTCTAAAATTGCGGGTCTATAAATCTTGCCTTCAAATCCTTCTAAACTTTCCAAGCTGCAGTGTCTAAAATCCTAAAGAAAATCTGTCCCTACCAATTCTGAGTAGTCAAAAGACAGAAATATTTTGAAAAAAAGGAAAAGTGTAAAATAAATTTTATAGAGAAAATTGATGCATATTCTGAGAATTCTGAATAATCTCAGACAATTACATGGGAAAAACTCTTACTATGAAAAAATTAAGAAGAAAACATTTTTAATTAATTGCATAGCTAATTTCGCTTTTTAATAAGAACTGTTTCATAAATTGTGTTTTATAGCATTATACCTTGTTTATTTCTCAGATTCAAAATATTGTATAATAAGTTGTTACAATGGAACTTTATAATGACAACGAAAAATAAAAATATTTTATTATAATGCTATTTTTTAAATATAATTTCAATATATTACCATTATTTTAATGGAATTTATTAATGTTACAATGTACTAAAAAAATCGTCGAAAAATTCCCAGATCTTGGAATTTTAATTTTCTATAAAAACTGATCTTAAAATCGCCAAGATGTTGATATGTCACCAAATTTAGAACCATTAAATAAAAAAATTCACATCACCAAAAGCGAAAAGTTGTTTAAGAGATCTTCATTAGGAAAAAAAAATTAATTTCGAAATGCTTATGTTTCACTTCTTGCTTAGAAACTCGAGTATCCCACTATTTATATTAGAAATAAGAACAAATTGTAACACATGAACCCATTCAAAAGATAATCATATATGTCAGTGAATCGCCAAAAATATTCCTCCAAAATGCTAATTCACACTCAAACTGGCAGTCGTAAAAACAGACAGAAATTTCAGATGATTAAAATTAAGGACCTTCTGTTGATTTTGGCCGAAATTAAGGACTTTTAAGGATCAAAAATCGATTCCAAAAAACTAAGGACTCTTAAGGACTGTACGAACCCTGAAATTTAACAATCTGCAAAATTAGTTTAATATTTTTGATTTCATTATTAATTTAACTGCTGAAGAAAACATCGAAAAAAATCTTCAGTGAACAAGATGAAATCAATAGAAGTTTTACTGATATAGAATTTGAAATAAACAATAGATTGTCGAAAATCGTTACAGAGAATAAGTTGGAAAATACTGCAATTTCTGAAAATTATGTTGCGCGTTTATCTAAGATTTCCTTACCCACATTTTTCAGGAGAAATGAATTCTTGGCTTTCCTTTAAGGATATTTTTAAAGTGAGTATTGATCAGAATCCCAATTTATCAGATACTATGAAATTGCAATATTTAAAATCCAAACGATAGCTATAACAGATTTTAATTATAAGTTGGTCTTTCCTTGAGATAGATGTATTAGAATTTCTAAAAGATTACACGAGGACATTAAAAGCTTCTAAAATTCCAGTAACACCTAGAGGATGTCAACAAAAGGCTTCTTCAATGGCTTTTTGAAGCCGTTGAAGAAACCTTCTGTTTACTTCCTCTAGGCACCAAGACCAAAAATTTGTAAACTAAACCAAGAAACATGTATGTATGTATGTATGGCACCACGCAGACCAAGAAGCGTGTGTGACTAAGAAGCATGTATGTATTTGTAAACTGCGTAATGCGGAATAAAAATTATTTATATTTAAAAAATCAGCTTGAAAGATAAGAGTATGTCAAAAAGCACAATTTATGTTTCTGCTGTTTCAGAAATCATGGAGTGATAAACTGCCCTTGAAATTATTCTTGTCAGCTATGCAGGAAAATGCACAATTTGTTACTATGTTATGAGTGAGGAAAAGTTTCAATTTCAGAAAATAAAAAGAGTCATGAAATTGCTTCTCCATTGGATCAAAGGTCAGATATCAGTCTATCTATGGAAGACCCAAAATTCATCATTCATAAATAAGGATAAGGAGTGTTTTATGATGGCTACTAATGCACTAAATGAAAATTGTAACAGAGTGAATAGGGTCTTATTATCAACAGTGATTGTTTACTTTAAGGAAAATGAAGAAAAGATATTTCCAGCCAGAATGTTGCTTGGCAATGGAAGTATGATCCACCTTTGCTTGTCGGAATTAGTCGAAAAGCTTTATTGCAAAAGGAAAATGTAAACATATCAGTAGGATGTTTATCACGGATTTCAACAATGGTGAAATCAAAAATGAGTGCTCTTATTTTTCACACAGTAGTAGACGGGATTTTTTCTCAAGAACAAATTTCTGTAAATTTGTTGGCCTCCAAGAGCAGAGTTTCACCAGTCAAAATGGATTTCTTGCCTTGACTAGAATTATTGGGTTCTTTGATTGCTGCAAGATTGGAAATGGAAGTAAAAAAAGATCTGGATCATAAAGGTTTATCTAATATCTTTTTTTGGGGTGATTCTTAAGTCACACAGTATTGGATTAAAGGATGCAGCAGAAGATGGAAGTCTTTTGTTCAAAAATCACATCGATGAGATCCAGAAGTTGACTAATCAAGATTCATGGTTTTATTGTTCAACCAAAGACAACCCTGCTGATCTTTTGAAGCATGGAGTCTCTAGAGAAGAGGCATTAGTGCCTCTTCTCTAGTGAGCAATTCCAAGTGATGGAACTTGTGCAGATTTTTTGACAAAGCCACATCTTCCTACAAGTGCTTACAACCAATAGTTCCAGAGGTTGAGCACCTGACACCAAGTGACAGGCAATCCTTTGTGCGCAAAAGCAACAGTTCTATTGACATTAATGCCCTTTCTGAGGGAACTGTATTGACTGACACAATCTCCAATGTTTTAGATGAAATCTTGAATTCTAAGTGATAATTATTATAAAATCATTTTTATTCTTTCTTATATTTTCAGATTTATTTATAATTGCAGGAATGGGTTAAAAAGAATAGGACCCCTTAAACTAGAAGAGGTAAGAACAGCTGAGGAAATGCATATTAAGCATGAGCAGAGGGCCCTATGCTTATTAAGCATGAGGAAAGGGCCGTATCTCACAAAAAGGGCTTAATGGGTAACTTAACAATTTACACCCCTTTGTTTATCACAAAGAAATAATTTGTGCTGGTGGCCGTCCTGTGTTGTGTCTTTGCTATTTTCTCAGAAATATGCTGAAATCCTGTCAAGAAATTCTATGCAAGGTTAATTTTTCTATACCCTAGACTACATAAGATCCTAGACTAAGTAAGATTTATTTTCTTAAAAGTGTATGCATGTGCTTCATAATATGAGCTTTCCATCTTCAGCCTTTGTCAGATTTGACATCTAATGCTGTAATTGCCACTCTTAAGCATTTCATGGCTAGACTTGGCAAATGTGAGAAAATATTCACTGATAATACCCCTAAATTTGTAAGAGGTAATTCTCTACTTAAGAAATTTTACAATGCAATTACTTTCCAGACATAATTTTGGCCTCATATTTCACTTCTGAAGGAATACACTGGAACTTTATTCAATTCGGAGGACTATGGGAAGCCAGTGTAAAGTCTGTAAAGCATCACTTAATGATAGGAAATTTGCGTTTTACATATGAGGAGTTTGAAACAATAACTGCAAGTAGAAAAAATACCAAATTCGAGACCCCTTACACTCATTTCCAATGATTCTGATTGTTAGGAAATTTTGACTCCAGGTCATTTTTTAGTAGGGAGATTGATGCACATGATTCTGGAGCCAATGATAATAGACTTAGATGAAAATCAGTTAAACAACTGGCAGAGAACAACAAAGGTTGTTCAGCTTATTTGGAAAAAATGGTCAAATGGCTATTTAGGAAATTTGCAGCAGAGAACCAAGCGGATGGTTGAGAAGGTCAGCATTCTGTTGGTACTACGGTACTCATTACAGAGGACTGAATATCTACCAATTTTAAAGTCTATCATGGATCTGAAAATAAAGTAAGAACTGTTAAAATCAAAACAAAATCAGGAGAATTAAAAAGGGTGATTACAAAGATAGCAGATACCTTCCTACAGAAAACTGGTATTTTTGCATGTAAAAGGAAAACTGTATTAACTCCACTATTGGAGTATGTCTTGAATTATAATAGTAGTATCATTGTTGTTTAAATGTATATTAATATTGCTTTAAGAATGTTTTTGTATAATTTCTTGAAATTTTGTAATTTCAATCTAGGGAAGTGTTAAATCTCTTTGAAATCAGATAGCACTGCCAACACTACTGTTAATGAAAGAGCATTTACTTTTGCTTCTGAGGATGAAGCAGAGTGTGTGTGGTAGCCTGAGTGTCTTCCACAAATAAGTGTAATAAAATGATGAAGTTAGTTTAATTAAGTTACAGTCCATTTTACTAATTAGCCAGACCAATAGTTAAGAAAAAATTAAAAAACGTATTACAAATATCTTTTATATTCCAAAGAATCTATTAATGTGTGTCTTTGCTCTGAAACATATTTTTAGATGCAGAAATACTTTTTTAAAAGTTACTTTTAGCTTCTTACATTACTCATTCCAACATATTTCTAAAACAACATGAACATAATGAAATTTATTAACTGTTTCCATAACTTTTACATACCTTATCCTCAGAAGCATTTTCCAATACATCAGTACTGACTTGCGGTTCTTCAATAACAGATGATTTTGCTTTAGGATCAATAGAATCAAGAACTGATGCATGAAGAAGTGGTGGAGGTAGAAGGTCATGTTCTGATGCAGAATTCTGCAGTCGTGATGAATCATCATCATCTGATAGCACTGCAGGTAACAGAACGGGAGGTGTCTGCACACCATCTCGATCTGTTTCTTTTTCAGATGATTTTGTTTCTTTCTTCTTCATTTTAACTTTGTGCTTCTTTTTATCTTTAGTAATATCTAATATGTAATTTTTAGATTTATCCTTTTTCCTTAGTTTTTTATATCGATCTTTTTTAATACGCTTGTGCTTCATTTTCTTCTGACACTCTATATTAAGCTTACTAGATTTCCTCAAAAATCCACGAACCTTAATTTTTGAGCTTTTACTTTCTCCTAAAACAGCATATTTTAAAATATCTATAATGGAAAAAAAAAAAAAACACACACATATATATATATACAAAATTTGAGTCAATGGAAAAGACTATTAAAAC